>PVLD010025431.1:0-23727 GCA_004027595.1 Dinomys branickii
AAATTTGCATGTCTGTATATGGGTCCATACATCTACAATTCGAAGATATCAATGGATAAAGCAACAACTACTGTTGAGACCATATCACCTTGTCTATAGATTAGTTGTGATTGTACTATTTTCTATGATAATGGGTGTCTGTTTGTCAATATGTTTTTGTACTTTTATGTTTCTAAAATAAAATAAAAAAAAAAAGAAAGATAAGATACCTGTGGGTCAGACCTCAGGACAAAAGGGGCTAAAAAAATGCACCCACATACCTCCCTAGTTATAAACATCAGGGATTGATATTCTAAATAAGTAACAACCACCTTCAAAGAGCCAAGAAGAATCACTGGCCAAACTCCCCGCAGAAAAAGCCCCTGATCCGTATTCATGCCCGCTTGTTACGTGACTCATGACTCGCTTCCCCATTTGATCCCAGTTTACTGTTTTACCTAAACAATTATACTTGTAGTCTTACTGGCTGACCACAGTTTTGTCCATTTCCCCTACCTTGGACCTGCCTCATGGTTTTCCTCTATAAAAGTCCCTAGAAAAGAGAGAGTCCTGGGTAACCGACTCTGAGCCCCCCTTCTGTCCCTCTCTTGGACCAAAACTTTCTTTCTCTCAATAAATATATTCTGCTCTTAACCTCTGCTGTTCCTAAAATTCTTTTTTTTTGGCGGTACTGGGGATCGAACTCAGGACCCTGTGCTTGCTAGGCAGGCGCTTATTCCACTGAGCTGTATCTCCAGCCCCTGTTCCTAAAATTCATTCCTCGATTTTACACAACACGAACTTGTCTCAGATATCGTTCAGGTTGGGAGTTTTTATTTTCCTGTATCAATATGAGCAACTACTTTAGGAGAACAATATACAATATACTAACCACTGTTACTCTCCTACAATCTTGTTTTGAAATTTAATAACATTTTTCACATTTATATTTCTTTTCTTTAAAATAAATAAAATGAATTAAGTGTAGTTCAAGATGTTCAGTTTAAAATTGACTATAAATTGTAAACAAGTTGCATGCCAAAGATGGGCAAGTGAATACATTATAATTAATATGACAAAAAAAAATAAAACATACCAAGCGATACCTCTTCTGGGTATCTTCCTGAAACAATTAGAGTGGTTGTATTACAGTAATACATGCACATCCATATTCATGACAGCGTAATTCACAATAGCTGAATTATGAAGAGGGCCTATGTTATGGTTGATACATTGTGTCAACTTGGCGAGTCCAGAGGTTTGGCTGAGTGATTCAGCAGGAAGCCAGGGTGCTCAATTTGTATACATCTTGAGCTTGTGGAAAAGGAAGGCATGGAGATTGTGTGAGAGCTACACGCCCCCTGGGTGGGGGTATGCTGTTTACAATGTAAGGGAAGGAAAGAGGCTGCTTGCCCATTCCTCCCTTTTGTTCTTGTGGCTTTTGCTGCTGCCGTGAAAGTTTGCCCTCTGCCATGTACCACTCTGCCTCAGAACCAGCCAAATATGGACTGAAACCTCCACAAACTGTAAGCTAAATAAACCTTTCCTTCCTTCATTTTGGTTCCTTTTTTTTTTTTTTTTTTTTTTTCCGGGACCGGGGATCAAACTCAGGGCCTTAGTGCTTAGCGGCAAGCACTTACCCCACTGAGCTGTACCTCCAGCCCTCTTCCTTCATTTTGGGTGTTGGGTATTTTGTCTCAGCAATGAGAGAAAAGTAACTAAGACAGCCTGTATTTCCATCAACAGGTAAATGAATAAAGAAAATGAGCTGAGTATACATAATAGAATACTACTCAACCACAAAGTGGGATACGTTTGAGTCATTTGTAGGAAAATGGATGGATCTTGAGACCATAATATTAAGTGAAATAAATCATAGAAGGTGAATATCACATGGTTCCTCTTATGTAATATAAATAAAGAGCAAAATAAAGGAGAGATAGTAAGGAACAGGGAAGTGGATTTAGTAGACATAGAAAGGAGGAAAGAGAGGAAGAGTAAACTGACCAAGATATGATATATAAGTATGTATCAATTCCTCAAGATAAATATAATTGTTACATATTGCAACATATACTGATTAAGAATTAAAATACAAAGTACACCACTTATTACAAAATTTATATGATAGGTAAATGTATCTAAAGGAAGAGCAAATTCGGGTTTATCTAGAGTTTGGGGTAGAGAAGAATGCTAATGGCCACAGTAGACTTTTTTGGAGAAGGTAACGAAAGCAGCTAAAAATTCAATTATGGTAATTTTTAAACAACAGTTTAGTGTACCAAAATCTATTTCATTCTATACTTTATAAGAATGTACTGTATGGCATGCACACAATATATCAATAAAACTAGTTTAAAAGAAAACCTTCACTGCTAACTCAGATGACACTGACATTTACAAGTAAATCAAATGGAGACACAGGGAATAGGTTGTCTAAGTTTCACCCTCTAGAATTTACCACAGTAGAACTCAATCCATTGTTCAAGTCTAATGTTATTTCCACTCATTCAGTTTCCCTGAGATTCAGAATGAAAGCTTATCCACAGGAGCTGCTAGGAGATTCAAAGAGTTTGCAAAGCATTGGCTTCACAGAAAAGTTAAATAACTTAAAGGTAATGGGCATCGCAAAGATAATTGTAGTAATGCTAAACCGTTTATTGTGGTGTTCTGTGGAAGAAAAAACAGGATTGTTCTGTTTTGCTGTCAAACACCATAAAGCTTGAGGACCATTAAAGAAGTTAAGTGAATGCCAGAGATCTAAAAAAATCAAAGTTTGGTGTCATCAAATCAGGTTTGAAGTACAGTTCCTCCTAAACATGGGAAATATATTAACTTCTGTAACCCTCAGTGCATTCATTTGATGTAATGTAATTTTTTAGATAAATTATTAACTAAGTAGAGATGTCTTGCAGTTGTGTAGCAAGCACCCAGGCAGAGTTAAGGAGTGCTGAGTGGAAGGCCCCTGGCAATCCTGTTTGCAACTCTACACAAAGAATTAAGGTTAATTATACTGGAGTTCTCCAATACAGAACGTGATTTCTTTTTCCATGTAAGGTGACCTTGCTCAAAACAGCAACATGATGTGTCTTACAGGGTTAACACAACCTTATCAGTACAAACAAGATATAGTCATAGGATGAAAATAGCAGAAACTATCTTATTGCTAACATGTTGGCTGATAAATCTTCATTAGAAAAAAGAAAACATTAAGCTAGAAATACTTGAAGAAGCCCAGAGGAACTAGAGATGATTTAAAATACATATATATTTTTCACAACATGGTCTCTAGGAGGAGTTGGACAAAACAGAATAGTAGTGTTGGGAAAAATTATAAAGCAAAGCTGTGATATCATGAAGGTGACCTCACCTTCTACACCACAGAGAGATAGTCAGCCATGAGGACCATCACAATCTTATCCCACAGCAGCACAACCTGTCCCTGTGCTGTGTTGCTGCCCCTGCACATGAACAGGACACTCTTGTTGAAAATTAATCCTTTTATTTTGATTCCAAACTCATTTTCATATCAATGGAATTTTTAATTATATCATCTGTTTAATCTCTATCTTTGTAGTGACTTCTTTTTCTCTAGCATATAAAAGTCCTGAAGTCTATTTGTTCTAAATAAGGAAAAAATCCTCATTTCTACATCCCTTCACGCTTTCTATTTATCTTTACTCCTTTCTCTTTATTTTTTATTCTTTTACAATAATTCATGAAGGTCACTAACAGCTTTTTCAATTCAACAAGTATTTCTTGACAGTTAGTTCTATCGTAGATTCTGTGACACATACTTCCTTCTTATACATTTCTTACATCTTTTTCTAGTTCTTCCTTCTCCGTCAAACGGACAGAAGATTATGGTTGTCCGGAAGTTCATCTTCAGCCACCCAACACACTGCCTCTACTCAGCTCTTAAATTATGCTCCTACTGGTACCACTGCCATCTATCCAACTGTCCAAAGCACTAACTTGAACATCAGTCTGTACCCCTTTCTTCCTCTATTTCCCTTTTCCACTCAAAGGATTCTCGCCTACTATCAATTCAGCATCCCCTGTATAGATGGAACATGTTCTCTCTTTTCCATTTCTGTTGCTGTAACCTTATTTGACAATCTCTCTCACATAACCAATAACAAAGCCTCTGGCCTCAAATCTTCCTGAGTTCCAGCTAGCATTTTAATCTACCTTCTACCTTGGAACGAGGAAAGTCTTTCTAAAATATAAATCTAATCACACTCACTCCAGTTTTAAAAACCCTTTTAAGATTTCAGTACCACAGTGAGTAAGTTCTGACTCCTTTGTGCCTTACTCAGGGCTCCTTGTGATTTTACCATTTCTTCTGCTCTCCTCTCAGGAAGATAGATAGCCTCCACTGCGGCTATTGAGGGCAGACAGTTGCTCAAGTACCCTGACTTTTTAATGCTATTTCTGCTGCATTAGGTGTTATTATTTCCCTGGTATGCACGGTAGACTATACCGTTATGGCTTATGCATAGCTGTCTCCCTAAAGCCTTGTATGCTCACCGGTGAGCTGCTCAGAGCTGGCCAAATCTAGGGTGTGTCCTACTGGGGTTACAGGTGCGTGATACTAAATTAAAACCACTGATTAGAATTAGCAGAGTTCCACGTGTAGCTAAATGAATTTACTGAAACTAGAAGCCCAACCTGTGAAGGGTGGCACCTCCCAAAATGTTTACAGACCAGCTGTGATAAACAGGAAAAAGGCAGGCTCCCTGCAGCTGAGCTCACTTGCTGCCTCCCTCCTGCCCTGCCATGGACAGTTTCTCCTCGGGGAGCCCCTCCGACATGCTGTGCTGCAGTGGAACCAGCCAGCTGTGGGTTCAACCTTCTATATACTGTGAGGTAAAATAAATCTTTTCTCTTTCAACTTGTTGGTGTTGGGTATTGTGTTCCACCAATGAGAAAGTAACTAAGACATACACCTTCCATCAATATTTTTTTGAAGTTTCATGTCTCCTACAGTGCTCTTGGCCACTTATGAAGGAATTTTGTACTCTCTTAAATGTTTAAGGGAATTTTGTATTTCCTTACATTTTTTATATTTATGATAGAATATAAAAATATCTAGTTGTTTGTGGCTCACGTCACATAATGCTGATGCTAATAATAATACAACATACCCAAATTGTATTGGAATAAATACACCTTGCACAATTATAAGTGCCTGATATGTATTAGCTCATTTAATATTCACATAAGTCATAAGGCAACATTTACTATTATCTCTATTTTACAGATTAAATCATTGAGATATAGAAAGTTTTTCCAAATTGTCTAATATTTAAAAAATAGTAAGGAGAAAAATCAAAATTAGAAAGATTGGTGGTAAAAAATAATACATTTCAGGCACCATTTCAAATTCCTTTCACAAACTCTGACACCTATGAACTCTAAAAATACAAGGTATATATCTTTATCTTTGTACCTAGTGCCTAGAATATTGCCTGCCTCATAACTGGTGTCCTATAGGCTGACTTAGAGGCAAAGCCCAGGAGGATTTACACTAAATTCCAAATATATTTTCAGTATATTTGATTTATGTATGTCTCCAAATAAAATTAAGAAAATATGTAACATATAAATAAATGTAAGCACCTGTAGACATATTTTTAAAATAAATTACAGTTGTAGGAGACAAAAAGGTATTAGTCACTATGCATCAGCACAGTAAAGGTGTATCACAAGACAGATGGCAACTCTGAAAAGTCCTAAGATCATTGATCAGCTAGGCACTGAAACAGAAATTCCGCTACTCCGTTGGCCTTCAAGGACATGAAATAGGAGTTTGCGCCATGAAGCATTTCTGCAAATACACTGTGAAATATGGTGTTCCTCTAAGTAGCAAGATGATTCACACCAGAATCTTTGTCTTAAATCACCACCAGGTATTTCCTTCCCTCTTTTTTCTATCTTGTAAGGCATTAAAATTTCAGAAATAAGAAACTGCTTCAGTGGACACAGTATGATGGGGTGTTGCTCTTTATAGGAAGGAGCTGGTAGTGTTAAAGAAAATAATGTTCCTGTCTTCAAACACTAGCCAGTGAGAATTAAAGCAACTGTCAGCCCTAGGAGCCCTTTCCTTAACATACAAAATTGTTTAAGTTCTACTTCACATGTGGAAATATATCAGAAAAAATGCTTCAGTTCTGTAAATTGTAACTTGTAAAACTTCAAGTCATTTCAAGGGACCGTGTTTGGAGTGCTCAGCCTGGAAACATTGGTTTCTGATCCTCAGACAACTCAAGTAGTCAACCACGATTTTTTGATAAAAGATACATATGTAGGAATATGTGCATATACAGACATATACTGATGATGCCTGTGTGCTCACGCTCTGTCGCACTGCCCTTATATGCATATTTAAACACATATAGCACAAACAAATGCACATAAGGTAATGGAGAGGTTGCAGGCAGTACAACACATATGGGTTCTCATCTGCTTCCTTCATTTTGTTTCAGGTTCCCTTTTTTATTTTAAACATGAAATGAAATACATTCCTTACAAAATTGTTGTCAAGATTAGAGATGGTTTCTAAGTTTCCATCTTTGTACTTCATCTACTTTGTGTATTCAACCATTGTTATTACTACTAATAAAATACACACATATGGCAGAATAAAAGAAAAGAAGAGAATAATTGGCATAAAAATAGGGGTGGGCATGGAATGACTGGTAATAAATAACAGCATTGGGAAAAGGTGTGAAGTACAGAACATGACCTTATTCTCATCTCAGGCCCTTTCAGGGAGGCTAACTCTCCTAACATGCTTAGAACCTTCATGCTTTTATTTATCAGGCATAAATCCTATCCTTTATTTGCTAGGCTTAATTCAGACTGATGTAAATAACTAATGAAGGGATTTTACCTGCTCTGTAGTATGCATTTCATTGTGAATTAGAGCCTTGGAACCCTGTGCTAACAATCCAAGTCTCTTCCATTTTGGCAGAATAAAAACAGGCAAGGGCAAGGCAGAAGAGTACAGTATCATTAGAACATTAAAAATGTTGCTAAGTCCACTATAACTGCATCACTGCCACATACAACTCCAACAACACAAAAAGCCTACCTGGTATTCCCAAGGAAACAATGCCTCAAGCTCCAAGCCCCACTGGAAATTTTACATGAGACATTTTTAAAAACATAACATAATAGACATTAACTAAACAAAGCAAGAAGAAATACACATGCAAACATTATGTAGAAGAAGAGAAAAAAATTTTGATATCTAAGGTAAGAAAAAAGGTAAAAAAATACAGAGTAGAAGTAATCAGTATAGTCAAGTTAAATGCTACCCATATAATCACATATAATCAAAATGTCCTTGATAATTCCTTAGAAAGGTGTCAAACTAGAAATAAACATGTCATCTCTCATTAAGTCTAAAGTCAGTTTTTCCCTCCAGTACCAGATCAGATCAATGTTTATTTGAGAGAGTTTAAATTAGAGGCTCTATAGTATAAAAAATACATATGCCTTTGAAACAATAGAAGCATATTCAGCATGAGGAGTTCCAAGTCAATGTATGACAGAGGTGCTCTTTGAATGGAAGCTCATATATAACTGACTGTGCTCTTCAAATCTTTAAGCAACTCACTTATCCCCTCTTCTCTCCTTTCCTTTCACTGTCTTTGCCACTGTATATTTGCAGCTGCATTTATAGACGTTAAAATCTTTCATGATAAGAATCCAGTAAATCAAGACAAAAACTGGAAAGAGAAATCAGAGAATTCATAGTATAAACACTTCAAGAACTCCTAGAACACTTGGCTTTTCCCTGTCTTAGTTGGATTTATTTTAGCCTGGCTTCTATTCTTATTAAAGATGTTGCTCGTTTGTAGATTCATTAGGTTGCAGGATCGTAGAAGACACCCTGAGAATAATCACTTTTTGAGGGATCCTATTGGGGGTGACACTTATTGATAATTCATTTCACCACTCTGTAAAGCAGGTTCACATTTTCTGCATTTGTGCAAACTCTCCCAGAATCAGAGATACCATGCTCCAGCTTAGAGCTTTCAAGGAACAGAGCCAAATCAGAAGCCACAGCTCCCTGATCCCAAGGTAAGCACCCTCCAACAAAGCTAGTAAAGCAGTGACTCCTCAAGCAGTGCTCATAATGGAGGCACAAAGCTGATAATTTTCCCCATCATCACAGATGTTTCCTTAAGACATTTCCAAGTATTCTCTAACAGTGCTCCAAAAAAGGCTCAAAAACTGAAACCTGCAGCCCCTGTGGACTATCATGCTGGGACAGTGTCATTCATTTTGGTGCCTCATGTCTAGGGACACCACAAATATTTGCTGAAAGAACGAATACAGCACTAATGCTGAAAAACAGAGGAACAATTTCTGGAGTGAAAATGGAATAGAAAACTAACAATGCACAGAAAGAGAAAGGAAGCCTTTTATTCATTCCTCACACATTGGGATTTGCATGAAATGAATAAACTGAATAGACCAGCAAACTCTGGAGTTTAGCAGAGTTTTGGGTATTCACAACAGAAACATGATGAATATTTCAAACTAACAGCTCTCCACGTTTACTTAAAAGAAGCCTGCTCTTAGATCACCTCACTTTCATGCTAAAAAATGGAAAGGTCAGTGTGCTTCTAGAAATATTTTCCTCTGAGGAGACAGCAGTGCCTAAAATGACAGCCCAGCAAGACTGCATAACATCCTAAAAGCTTAGTGGCTCCTCTAAGTTTTTGAGCAATGAGTCATTATAATTTGCTTTTGAACAATCTCTAAATTTGCTTACTGAGTAAGAGTAAATCTCTGAAATCTACAATTCTTTAAGCATTGGGTTAATGCCAATGATAATGGGAAGTAGTAGGAGAGAGATTGAGATAAAGGGTTAAAGGTAAGTTGACTATTATCTAATTTATAGTAAAACTTATCAGGGCCACTAGTACTTATCAAGCATGTAGCTGGTATGATAAATGTTCACTTTCATGGGTTCCAAGCTCCCTATAATATAATCCATATCCTAGAGCACAGAGTATATAGTAACATTTCTTTCCTTTTATTGAAGATTCTCTAATCAATAATTTCAGGAGAAAATGGATGTGTCCATCTTTTCTCTGTAGCAAATGTAATCAGTTATAACCATCAGTTGTTATACTAATCATGAAAGATTAATACATACTTTAAAGAGATCACTTCTCTTCACCTCATAATCAGATAAGGAGGAAAGACAAAATGCATGTCATTTTGTGACCCAAGAAATGCAATGGGTTTAAAGGTGTAGTAAACACATCACTGAATGCAGTACAATGAGAAAATATTCTTCTCTGTGGTTAACATCACAAGAAATGACATGGAGAAAGAAAGTAGCCTTTTCTGGCCCTTCTCCTGTTTGTTACCCCATTTACCCCACGAGCTCTCTCAGCCACAACAGCCTCCGTAGCATCGTCTTCCTTTATTCTATCATAAGCACCTCAAAGACAGGAAAGAGTTTACCATGTAAGCACTGTGTTTTCCACAGAGTTGCTGTTTCATAGTCTAGTTTTTAAGAAGTGTCCCCCAGCCACATGTGAATAAAAAAGGCTGAATATAAAGTTTGTTTAGCTCCTGGATGTTACTATTCCTCCAGGATCCCTGGGTCTTATCTTATTTCAACAAAGAACGATCTTCTAAAATTCGTTTCTAGTCTTCCTCACGAGAGAAGAAAGAACAGCGCAGCGACGGCCAAGCCCAACGCTTCTGCGGCTTCGGGCTGGAGACAGAAAAAGAAGGAAGAGGAGGACGGAGAAAGCTGGGGCTGCCCCTTCCCTGTCACTTCCGCTATCGGGACATAAGGCTGATAAATTCCGCACTGGATGGTTATAACAGAAACATCTCTGAACGCTTCCGGCTCTCTCTCGGGCTAGCAGAGCCGCACCTTCAACTCTGCTAGTCCCTTTCTCATACGTCAGTCCTTCATACACAGCGTAAAACCCCGACACTGCCACTGCCGCCTCATCACTGCAGAGTATTTTCACCATGAAAAATCTTCTCCTACTAGCTGAAATAAATATTATCATTTAATTTCCTTAAAGCCCAACATGTGGGATACCAACTCCCCACAACAAATGTGATCATTATGTCCTGCAAACATGTACTAATAAAATAAAAATTTAAAATTTAAAAAATTCAGGGCACAATATTTACGGGAAATATTTCCAATAACAAATATTCTATATTTTTATATCAGAAATACTTTACATTTTTGTACACAATTTTGTTTCTTAGTGTGTGAGAATATTTCTGTCTTTACAGTTTTGTTGTTTTTCTACCAAATGATTAGAGAATCAAAGTACTCGCGTTATGGATGTCTGAGGCAATCCTCTCCTGTCATTTTTTTATGCACATGCTGACTCAATGTCATAGAATAACTGTGTTTCTTTCTGTTTTCCCTGACAGTCCAAAGAAAGAGTAATGCATACAAATCATTTTACTGTTTAAAAGTTTTGAATAAAACATGCTAACCTTGTCATACTAAGTGACAGACAGAAATGTCACCATTGTTTGCCAGGGACAAATAATCCATATACTTCATGTATAATTCATCTGATCTTTAAGAATGTTTAACAACATTGAATTTAGATAAATTTCAATGTTGTGCTGCATCAAACTTCCTTTATCAATTCACACATGTGCCTCATCAATTTAAATCTTCATTTATATTACTGTATGCGTTAACTACGACAGATCTAGAAATTCCTATTTTTAGAAAAAAGCTATAGTTGTATGGTTCATCAGCTGCCTCTCCATGTTCCTCGCTCAGGTCTTAACTTGGAAACACCTACACAACCCCAAGGTTCAAAGTCTGCCACAGACACCCTACTTGCAAGCACAGGTACCTACAGGCCTCTTGACATAGAGCCTGTGGTGTCTGAAAATCTCCAGATTTCAATTCTTGCCAAAATAAGATTTCAATGACTTTCAAAGTTTTTCTGTCAATCAGTGTTAACCAAGGGCAGGTCAGAAAATGGGTCAGCTAGTGGGTAAAATAGACCAACAAGGATATTTTTGCATCAGCTTCAAAGTGAGCTGGATAAGCCTACATTATGGGCAGAAGAGATGATTCTCTTGCAACCAATGTTCTCTGCAATAGCTACTGCTACAACCCATTTGGGGGTTTAAGGGCATCAAGCTGGACAGGCCTCTCCCCGACATCATTACAGAAGTAAAACCAGTTCCTCAAAGAGAAAAAGGAACCATTTGGTTGACAATGCCCTCAACACGGAAGGTAAACTGCAGCAGAAACATTTAAGAAATGATTTCCTGCACTTAGAAAGACACTAAGCACCTGAATGTTCGAACAACTGAGATCTTCATAAGCATCTTTTAAAGCTTATTTCCTGTTTTAGAAAAACTAATCATTCTCATAACTTAATTTTACCAGGGACCATCCCCTTCTCATCTAATTCTAATTGTTTCCTTCTCTATAAGCTGTGGAGAGTCCTTCCTGCCCGTGGAGATCATTTTACTTCAATTAAAGCACTTGATAAATTAACAAACATTTCCATGATTTGGAGGATAAGAATTGTGGGGGGTTTTGCTCCAGAAGGAGGAAGGGAGAGCAAGAGATAACATAGACATATGTATTACATTTCATAAATTAACAAGTCATACCCTGAACTATCCTTCCCTTTACATTATTATCTTATCTACATTGTGCATATGCCAGCCCATATTCTCTAAACCACACCAGGTATACAAATACATGGACACAAACAAACATTTTGTTCCTTTCTTTCTGAGTGCACTGAAAAAGGCAAATCATTTTTCACTATTGAACTATCTCCTTTGTGATGCATTCACAGCGGAATAGACAATTATATGAGAAATTCACTTAAATCTTCAAAGAAATAAAACCCAATAATAGATGATTGAATAAATGAGCCTATAGGAAATTACTAAAATTTATGTTAGATGTAAAAAGCAGCTTCCTTTTGTGTAATACTGAACATATTTTAAGGGGCTCTGTAGAACCTCTCTTCCAAAAACCTCTTGGAATACGGTAATTTTTTTATGTTGCTAAGTTGTTCCCAAGTTTTTACATAGTATTTTTTTCTGGTTTGAACATATACAGTTACCATTTGGTCTTCCCAAAGATTTGTGACACTCACAAAAAATAAAAGTATTTAAAAACAAATATTTGGCAAGGTGGTGGCCCTACTTCTCTAGAATGGCTCGAGTTCTATATGGAAGTAGGAAGTTACATCTGCCATCAAAAAAAGAAACTTCAGACATTGCTGGCCTGAAATAGTTAACACTAGTCCCTAAATAAGTAATTTACACCAGAAATTACTAACAAATTTTTGCATTTCAGTCACAGTATACATATGTCCATAGATTTCCATTATTTTCCAACAGCTCTAATTTCATTGTGGAACATTTACCAGATGGAAAAAGGCCATTTTATGGGCTTTTGGCAAATAGAATAAAGTTGGCTCTGCTAAATGAAAATCTCATGTTTGAGGAGCCCACGAAATTGGCAATAATTGACTTTTGAACACGCAGGGTATTTAAAACCATTTTTTATTTGCAACAAGACAAAAGATTCCTTTGAAATGATTTTTGTTAACTCTTTAGACAGTTCTTTTTTTTGAAAACTAGGCTTTCAATTGGCATCAGTTGGGATAAATTTGCTAAATGAGTTCCTTTACTAATTCTCTTCCTTAATGTCATTGCAACAATTATTTTGTTTATAATATTATGAGAGTGTTTAAGGATGGAAACTGTAATTTATCAAATGATACTTAGAGTATTGTGTGTTCTTTTAGACCTCTATTTTCCAGAGATAACTTTAGAGAAATATGCACAGATGAATATTTGCTAGCTACTTATTCTTATGGAATAGATATAACTATTATTTCTTCTCACTAACCATAATTTACTGCCCTCTGTTTTAGTTTTAGGGTCTTTTAACAATTCTGTTATTTTAATACTACTTCTTCTGGAATATTCATTTGGGGATGCAGCAAAATATTTAGTATACTTTTAGGAAAGGTTGGCCTTAAAACCAAGTTTGGCACCATGGATTCCTACTCAACTACTTTCTACTTCTGCTTAGAATTTTCTTTCTACTTACAAGGAGCGGATGAGAAAAAAAAGTGAATACATTTGGGTGGTGAGAGGAGGATTCAGCGGACAATATGAACAGAGCCCAGCAGAGAAATGGACAGCAGTGACCATGGCTTTTTGACTCGTACTTCGTATAATCAACAAGGCAATGTGAAAACATACTGCAGTTCTGACTCCGATAACCATAAACAAGTTTAATAGTTTTTGAGAAATTAAAGAACCAGGTGGCTAAAATGTGATAATAGAAGCTTCATAGCATTTTCTGATTTTAGTGGTAAAATAAAGAAGTAATGTAGTGAAACTCTTTTCATTTGGAGCAATATTTCCTAATTATCTAAATTCTAAGAGAAATTTTCATGGGAATGGTTGTATTGAAAGCATACATTTTGTCTGCTATGGTGAAAATAAAATACTTCAAATCCGTAAGTCTCATGCAACTTAATATAATGTGCCGTAACAGTATTTCATTATGTAAAGTTCATTGTTTGTGCTTTTCCAACAGTGCTATGAAATCAATCCACTTTGTGTATTTCACAGAATGAAGCCCACTGACCAAACAACACTGAGCAGGCAGTACACAGCTTCTGCTGCCTTCCTTGGAGCCCCATTTTGGATGCCCAAATGTTGAAGCTACATTTTTGTGCTCATGTATTTTGGAGTGTGGGTAGTGGTAGATATAGCCAATGATTCTCAACATGTGCTAATGAGAATTTCATATCTTCAGATAAGAATACTTAACTGGAGTAGAAAAGCACTTCTTAACCCCGAAAGATGAAGAGGAGAAAGAAAATAGGAAAAAAGACTGCACTTTCAAATGCATGTGTCCATTGTAGTGTATTGAGATCCAGTAGCACAAATGGATAAACTTATTCATAAACAGCGTTCAGGGAATGAATGGATTGGTGAGAATTTATTTTTCTTTCACAATGTATCTTGATGAGTGATGTTGATAGACAAGGTTATCCCAGGAAAAGAACTGGAAAGAGAGGAAGAGGTGAGCATTCCTGTGGGCACTGACAGGTCTGCTTCTTCTGTTCTCTAAAGGAAATAATTTAGACTAGCAAGCCTACATAACTTCTCATAACTAAAAGATGATATGTAAATGGTCGTTTAGAAATGAAAGAGTGATATCAAGTCCATCCCTCTGCAGAGAAACCGAAGGTTATCACCTAGTAATCCCCCATGCCTTACTTTTTCAAGCATTTACAAAGAGAACATGAAAAACTGGAAGAGAAAATGAGAATTTAGGCAGTGTTGAAAAAAAATCTCAGAATGGAAGCTTCCTGTCAAGACAGCAAAACATTGAAGCCCCAGAGAAAAAGACAGTATAGATAAATACCTGAGGCTGTAACACCTGAGCATATCTGAAGCATAACAGTAGTTTATTTGTAGTGCTGGGAGGCGGCATAACCTGTTTCTGGTGCTTCTAGATCCTGGATTAACTCTTGAAATACAGAAATGCCTTTGCTAATGTTAGTGTTTGGAAAGTACAGAGATAACTCCATACAAATAAAAGTTTCAGGAAATGAGATACACAGAGAAAGTCAATATATTTGGAGGTGAAATGGGAAACCAATGCTAAGGTAACTAAGATGAACTTGAGCCATCCAGTAATTCTCAGATTGGAGGTGAAAGATTAGATTTCTACTAAAGCATGCACATTGCTGATGATGACAGGTTTTTCTTGGTGTGGTCTTTTTGCATGGGAACACCATCAAGCAACAGAGGATATACATCCAACTGGTTCTCAGGTAATGATTGTGGACCAGGTCTCCCTCTTACTCAGATGACAGACAGAGGGTCAAACTAGAAATATTACAGATGAATACATCATGTGCCAGAGAGGAGCAGAGATGGATCTCTTCCTCCGTTTTGACTGATGACATACAGAATTTTTTGTGGTTGTTGTTGTTTGACCTTTTAGTATTTTTGCTGGAGGTGATAGCTAGAAAAATAGCATATGGGAGGGGAAATTGATCAAGAAAGCGAAGTGTCTAGACTTGCTAGAGTAAGAATGAGGCGATAGGAAGACATAAAACAAAGCATTGACAGATCCATGGTACAATTCCATCCACAGCAACTTCGTCTTTGTCCCTGTGTCTTGTTGCTTTAAGAGAAGAGCTTAGCTCAGAGGTATACTCGTGAGTCCTGTGGTCCTCATCAAGGACCAGCCCTACCTCCACAGCATGCCTCAGAAGGAAGGTCAAACTTCCTTTTACCCACCTAAGTACAAATTCTGAAGCCATTAATCCAGTCCATTTGTGACAGAAAGTACAGTAGTTAGAAGCAGGGACTCACGACCTCGGATGCCAGTGTCTAAACCCATATCCTGATCTAGCTCTACAATTCTGCAGCAAATTACATCACCTATGTATCTGTGCCTAAGACTCAATGAGCTAGCACAAATGATGTACTGTATTTAATACTTAACACATACCAACAGTAAGTGTAATTATTATTATAATTCTTATTAGTAGTAGTGGTATATATGGCAACAACATACACAGAATGCAATGTCTAGTAAGTAGGAGTGAATTTCATTTGTTGCCACTAACCCTCTTGCTACCTGACAAATGTGCAAATCCCTTGGCCTCTTCTGTTTCCAAAGTGCTTGGCACTTTAGGACACTGATCCACCAGAACTCAAACTCACGTTATAATCTGAGTGACACAGGTGCTCAGTGTTTTAATGGGGCTGTTGATCTCTGTGCTACTTAAAGACTCAGAGTTCTGAAGTTGAAGAGGGCTTCACATACTGCTGACTCCAAATGTGTTTCCTTTTTTCTTTGGGTCTCAATCTGTTTCGTTCAGCTCTAACCAGTGGTGGAGAAACTGAGAAACCAGCTTTTAGAAACCACAGCCTCAAACTGACTTATTTATAATAAAGTGTCAACGTGAAAATTAAACCTGAATACTGAGTTTTAGCTTAAAAAAATAATTGTAATCTGACACTGCTCAGGGCTGGAGCAACCTGGCCCACATGCCAACAGAGCACACACTGCATGCCTGCCGTGGGATGCATGCCGTGCGTTCACCAATGCTGTATCCTGGACCCCTCCCTCTCACTTCCTAACTCCTACAAGTTTCCTTTCATGCCTACACAGTAGAGTCATGTAAAGCTTTAGTAATATCGAGGTCATAACAACAATGCCCTTAAATGTGCCTGACCATTAAAATCACCAGGCAAGCACTTTAAAAATACAAATTCCACCTATGATCAATAGAGTCAATATGTTTTAGGTGGAGTCCTGGCATCATTTTTCAAAAAGACCTAAAATTTTTCTAGAATACATTTCCCTACAGACACTGCTGTCTCATTTACGAAGCCATGCAATGCTGTCCTGTGCCTCCCCTCATCGAATCGTTCGCAATCCTAGACCCGGAGTCAGGAAAAGGAGGAGTGAATCCCCTCCATCTAGAAAGGGGATACCAAGAGGCCGTGATCTTTTTCATGTTTTGATATTGGTTTAACATCTTAAAGATGAAAAAGTACACTTAAATAGAGGTACTATCAACCTGGGAAAGGTTCCTACCCTTCCCGGGCAGCTTTTGGGAGGAATTCTGCTTTATTTTAATTTCTACTCCTAGAATATCACAAAGTTCTCAGTTTGTTGCCATGGAATTACTCTCCCTCAGACAACACCTATGTGCTGAAAAGGGCAAAGGGCTGAGTGCAAAAATTGCAAATCAATATGCCTAGAGCCATGATAAATATGCAAACTGGAGCTACAGTATAAAAAGGAAAAGCACCAGGTGACAAGCATCATGGGCTGTGCCCATACAAAACTACACATTTTTCTGATATATATATATATATATATATACACATATATGAAATAATTGGAAATATCTGCTTAGTGTATATTTGCTTCAAAAATCTTAATATGCACCATTGGAGACATTGAATGTCACGCTGCATTGTTACCTTATGGCTTTCACTCACCTTGCTTGATACTTTAGACCGTAAGACCAAAGAGCCAGACACGTTCACCCGTTACTTTGTCTCAAGTATAAAGCACCTTCTTCAGTAGGGTCTGAGTGAAAAACACCACAGCTGTCTTCACTAAGGCTTCATTTGATCTACAGACTACCCTGTATGGAGAGTTCATTTGATTTGAAAAGGCAAGAAAAAAAGACATAAATAGGCTTAAAATCATAGACTATTAGGACCTAGAGGCTTAAACTTCATATTAGGACCTCTCCACATCATTTAAATTTTATGGCACCCAAAACAGAAAGAAAAGTCTTTAAGAGAACAGTCTTTTCAAAACAATAGTGAATGAGTGACTGTGATAATCCCTCTTTCAACATCCAGAAAAAATGAGCAATGTTCAACTTACAGAGTGGAACACTAGAACTGACGTGCTTGAGCACATGCTGCTGTGGCCTGACCGACTAGGTTCGTTCCCATCCCTGCACTTCCGAGCTGTGCCAGTTCATCAAGGGCTGCTATAAGATAATACCTAATATTATGCCATTTGCAAGGAGCAGAGACTCATCTCTTGAGCTTGGGGGCCTTGCAAGTCTGATAGCATGTCAGCAGCGCTTGGTCTGGTGAAGGACTTGCTGGAGCTGCACGTCGAAGCAGGCGGAAGAATAAGCTGACCGAACACTGGTCACTTTCATACAGGTCTTAACCCTCTCGAGGAGAGGGCAGTCTGCACAGCCACACCACCTCCACAGGCCTCACAGTTTAACACTATCATGTGAGCAACACCGAAATTTTGGAGGAGACACATTCAAATCACAACTGTGGGCAAGATAATTGCTAACTTTGCACCTCAGCTTGTTCCCTTTGTACATAAGATTATAATAGTACTTCTTCCTTAACAAGGATAAATAATTAAGTATATACATATACATATTACTTAGAACCAGGCCTAACACACACCGCACACTGGGGTGCTCGGTATTGTGATGCTATTTGTGTATGTTATATCAGTACTCCTTCAATCACCTGGTTACCCCCAACTAACCCACCTTCTAGATATGAAAATAAGACCAACTAAAATCCATGTGCTAAGCAGTTTGATCTATTTATAAAACTTTTACCTTCTTTGCCATCCCAGAATATCTCCTTATGGAGCAGCCATTTAATTAATTTCAATTCACTAAGGTTCTTCTAAATGCAAAGTATTATATGTAGTGCTGCTCAGAAAATAAAAAACTATATAAGGCAGTGTGATGTCTCTTCAAGTGGAATAAAATTAATATTACCAGAAGATGTGAACACAACTAATTTTATTGTGAGAAAAATCACTATGAGTAAAACAATTTTGAGGTACTGCTAAGGAAGGTCAAAAGCATGACGTCAGCTAAAGGCAGGAAAGTGCTCAGGTAACGGGGAGCCTTCAAGTGACACTGTAAGACTTTAGGGGGACGTGGAGGATGTGGGCAGTAGCAGCAGAAGAGGGGGGCAAGGGAAGATACACCAGGTAGAGGCACCAGCGTAAGCAATATTCGAGGAGCAGAAAGTGCAGCCATGCCCTCCTCTGCTCAGGGCCAGGGACTCCCTGACTTTGCTCACATATAACTAGGAGTGAAAAGCCAGCACAAGGCCACTTTCAGAAATAACCTAAAGGTCATGGAAAGAACTTAAGACTTCATCTTACACGCTATGGGGAGTTGGTCTAAATTTCAGAAGAGCCTCATGAGGATAGTGGACATGGCCATACAGTTGGAGACGACGGCAAGAGAAATGATGAGAAAGGCTGTGGCGGGCAAGGGAAACAATCCCAAGGGGAAGAAGTAATGTCTTGAATCAGAATAGCAATGGTGAGAAATATAAAAGAGGAAAAGAAGGAGAAAAGGAGATGTGTACAGACAGTAAGAATCAGCAAATGAGTAAAAGAGCAGTAAAGGAAAAGAAGAGAAACATGATTCCGGTAGTTGGCAGCCTTCACTAAGAGCCTGGACGCAACTACATTATCTCATCAGAGTCTCAAAACACCCTTGCAGGGTGAGAAAGAGTATGATTCCATTTCTCGGGAAAGGAAATAGGGATCCAAGTTTCAATATGGCCACTGGCATTTACTGGATAAAATTGGAATCTCTTGACTCCTTACAACTTGATTTACCCATATTTAATATGTGTTCTTTATGGTAGTGGTGCAAAAATTAAATGAGATAATGCATGTAACTCATTTTAAAGGCCCTAGCACATCTACCTTCTAAGTGTTGCAATAATATTGTGTGAAAAATATTTATAAAAGTTAACAAATTACATCCCTGATAAGAGTCATTAACAAAATTCAGCCACATTTACTTGTAATTCGGAAGTGAATCTCCTTCCTAACATTCCACGTTTTATCTCTCAATGTAGGAAAACAGCTGTTACTATTCTTTGGTGTAAATACGGTACCCAAAGTAATGGTTAGGGAAATGGAACCACCAGAGTTCTTAAGTGAATCCAAACTTAGCACTGAATTAGAGAATAATTTGTTTTGCTCTAAATTGAACCCAAACATTGTTTACCACATTATTTTATAAAATAATATAACATCCCCTATATAAAAGTTATAATTCCAGTGCTTAACTAGCACACTAGAATTTCCTGTGTAATGTACAACTCGCCAATGAAAGTTTTTTAAAACATAGACTTTAGGCAATTGTTTTTAATTGACAATATCCATTCATGAGAGGCTGCGCCTTTTCTCCCCTCTTGGATATAGCCGACAAGATGCTTTACTTGTTATGCCGAGGTGCTATCAAGATGCTGTCAGGCACTAAGCCTGCTCCTCACTATGTGGGTTAGACAGAGAGAGGAGGGACTGTCCTTCACTGGCCGGAAGTTTCTTTTTTGCAGACATGTAGTATTGCATTCACTTGGATTAACTTTTAATTTTCTAACTTCTTAAAGGGCAAACCTTAAAACTGGATTTTCTCTTTCACAACACTGAAAGTGTAAAAATGTCAGTATCATTGATCAGAAAGCCATAGTTACAGAAGGATACAACTTCCATGTTAAACCTAAATTGCTTTAGGCTGAGCAATTGCGGTTTGGGTAATAGAGAACCAGCTCACATCAGACAACAGAAGGTGACAGTTCCATACTCACAGTTTCAGGAAATTCTGATTAAAAGGCATAATTTCTCTGCGTCAGCTTATTTGGCCTCATTTCCACACCGATGTTAAAAAATAACAACAAATATAGCTGAAAGGAGAACAAAGTAGGTTCAACTATCAAGGTACATAAGCTTCATAGAAGACAGGCAAAATCTACAAGTAGCCACCCAGGTTCCTTAGGTTGTGCGCCGCCACAGCGGACTCTTCATTCATGTGAACACCAGTCATAAGGAAGAGGCTCACGTGAAGCCAAGAAAAAAGTCACTACCTTTTGTCAAATAATGTGATATCAAATAAGAATAAGATCAAAGAAAATTCCACCCAACAACCTGCCAAGAGTGAATGACAAAGAACAAACTAAAGGAGAAACAAGCCAAGAAAGTGGTTTAAATAAAAATAATTCCACAGACACAACTGCATTTGTCAACTTAAAAAATAATATATAATATTGACCTTCGATCAGGAGCACTAGTCACACGTGGATTCTGTGTCCACCCAGTCCCCTTCTCTCTTCTAGTTCCCACTGACTGAACTGGATCAAGAGGGATCTCTGGCTCAAACACAGGCTGCCTTAACCAACACCAGGAAGTGGATACTGAGCAAGAGAAAGGAATTTTTCTTAGGAGAGAGAGGCAAAGCTGAAAGAGTGTAGACAACAGTAGCAATTTGAGAGATGGGATCATTAAATATTTCTTAACACATAAACCAAGGCAAAAATATGTTTGATTGAAAAAGCTCTGAGCTGGATGTGGCAGTGCCCAGCTGCGTCCCATCACTCCGGGAGGCTGAAGCAGAGGCACAGAAACTTAGAAAATGAGCAAGACCCTGTCTCAAAAAAAAAAAAAAAAAGGATTTACATCTTTTTAATTTTTATTTTAAAGAGAATAAAATTTTTTTTAAATATTAAAAATGGTACAGAATTTCAAAACAAGATGCTAGGAAATCAACACTGGTTCTTATATTGCATATTGTTATCTTCAGAGTAGTCATTCAGATGACCAGATATAGCCATGCAAAACTGGTCAAAAAAATTAAGCATTAACTGTTCTTTTCACAAAACCAACGGAAATCAGTAGTCCGATTATCCTAGCTATCCTCTGTGTGTGTATTTTTCCCTTCCTTCTTTCTTTCTTTTCTCCTTTCCCTCATCCCAGTGGTTCTTTCCTTTTGAGCAGTTTCTTTTCCCTTCACAAGATCTATTGTACCTTTTGGACTTTATTTACTCTTTCAGTTTCTTATGGTAGAATTTTCATCTTTAAATCAGAACATTTCTCATACAGTATGCTAGATATTTGATAATTAAGCAGCATAGTTCCTGCTCCCCCAAAAGAATCCATTTTTATTCTAAATACATTTTCTAAAACCAAAGATATTTATCTATAAATTAAAAAGTTGGGATGAGGCCTTAAACTACTCTGTTTTAGTACAGTTTTAAATAGCATAAGATAAGCATATTTAATGCTACTGAAATATTATACACTCACTACCTCGTGTGTCTCACCCATTTCAGCAGTGTGCCCTTCACTTTGCCTCGGGTTAAAGGATCTTCAGTAACCCAGACGGCCATCTGGAGATCAGTTTAAGCTGGATAGTATAGGACTGAAGAATTTATTAGAAAAGTACTCACGATGAGGAAAAGACAGACTGAGGAGGAAAGGAAGTTTAAATACCTCGATGTTAACTATTCAGAAGGAAAGGAAGTTTAAATACCTAGATGTTAACTATTCAGAATATCAAGAAGAAAACAGTCCTGCAAGTGAACAGAGCTTATTATCAGGTAACAGTTGGTAGGCAATAAGTAAGTTCAAATCAATCAGGAAAACCACCAGCACCTACACAGCCTCACCACTGTGGTGAGGGCTCAACTGCAGCAACCAGGATCGGATGCAAACAAAGCCCAGGAGAAGGAAATAACATGAAGTCAAGAAACAGAGCTGACCGAAGGCTGAATCCAGAAGTCTTATATACAGAAAATCCAGTGTTTCCACCATGAAGGCAAATTTTTCTCAGAGGTAATTTTCAGGATAAATATGCTGCAAGATAAGCAGTCTCCACATGTTGGGTTTGGATCGGTGTCAATGCAGAATCAGAATATTGTCTTTGAAGACAACTGTAGGAGGCCCGTTTGGTGCACATTCACATATAAAATTTTTATCAACTTAAAACTCCATTAAGGGCTGGGGATATAGCTCAGTGGAATAAGCACTTGCCTAGCAAGCGCAGGGTCCTGAGTTCGATCCCCAGTACCGCAAAAAAAAAAAAAAGAAATCTTTTGGGGCTGGGGATATAGCTCAGTGGAATAAGCGCCTGCCTAGCAAGCACAGGGTCCTGAGTTTGATCCCCAGTACCGCCAAAAAAAAAAAAAAAAAACCTCCATTAATTTGGAAAAGATGACACTAAACATTACTTAGAAATAAAAAATGAAAATATCAATTATATCATTAAATAGTTGAGGTATTTCTTTTTCTGACAAAATTAATACAACATCAATGGAAAAGGTAATCATAGCATATTGTTGACTTTGGAGTCCAGTCAGTCAAAGTTCTAATAATTTCTCTCAGACAGTAGGAAAATAGTTTTAATTAAGCAGAAGGATCATGAGACAGTGCAATTCCAACAAGGCATGTGCCCAAAATGTTTCATCTTGCACCAAGTAAATATTTGGGAGGTAAGACTTTCATTTATAAAGTATCAATACCATCAAGTAGAGATCCGGGGAAGATGGCGACCAGGTGAGCAGCAAGGGAGCGAACCTCCTTAATAAACACCACCAGCTCGAGACAGACTTGACGAGCGTGAATGCCGGGACCTCGGCTGGGAAGTTTAAACTGGGCGTATTTCTCTGAGATGCCGGGGGAGACGTGGTAGGGCAGACCAGGCTGCCGGGGCGAGACGTGGGAAAGTCCCAGACGCTGGGAGCCAGGGACGATCCCCGCGGGGAAGAAGCTGGGATCGGTCCAAGCGCAGTGGGAGCGCGGCCGCCTCGGGCCCTCCCGCCTCCCGAGCCGGCGCAGCCCCCCGGCGACTCCCGACAGAGATCGGCTCGTTGGCGGCGGAGACGCCCAGCAGTCCCACGTTTCGCGCGTGTCGGGCGAGCCGCGCGGAGGGCCCCAAACGCCGCCGGAAGCAGAGAGAGGGATTTGCTGGGTCCTAGCGCCCTGAGAGCACGGACGCCTCCAGCCGGCGCAGCCCCCCGGCGACTTCCGACAGAGATCGGCTTGTTAGCGGCGGAGACGCCCGGCAATCCCACGTTTCGCGCGTGTCGGGCGAGCCGCGCGGGGGGCCCCCAACGCCGCCGGAAGCGGAGAGAGGGATTTGCTGGGTCCTGGCGCCCCGAGAATACAGACAGCTCAATCCCTCCCGCCCCCCCGACCCGGCGCAGCCCTCCGGGGACTCCCGACAGAGATCGGCTCTCTGGCGGCGGCAACGCCCAGCGGTCTCACGTTTCGTGCGCATCGGGCGGGCCGCGCAGAAAGCCCCAAAGGATAGACTGGCACCTTGGAACCTTCATGCCTGCAGGGACTCCAATAACTGGTGAGATATCGGCGCTCGCGACCAGATCACCGAGTGGGGGAGGAGATCC
>PVLD010025432.1:0-23725 GCA_004027595.1 Dinomys branickii
TTGCGGTACTGGGGATCGAACTCAGGACCCTGCGCTTGCTAGGCAAGCACTTATTCCACTGAGCTATATCCCCAGCCCCGGCATTAAATCTTCTCTGAATGTTTTATAGAATTCTGCTGTGAATCCATCACGGCCTGGGCTTTTCTTTGTTGGTAAGTTTTTAATGATGTTTTCAATCTCATTAATTGATATTGGGTTGTTCAGGATTTTTTAATCTTCCTGATTCAATTTTGGTAATTTTTACCTTTCTAGGAATCTGTCCATTTCTTCTGAATTTTCTATCCTATGAGATTAAAGATTTTCAAAGTAGGTATAATGATCTTTTGTTTTTCTGTGGGATCTGTAGTGATTTCATCCTTTTCATTCCTTATTGCATGAATTCGAGTTCTTTCCCTTCTTTTTTTGATAAGGTTGGCTAGGGGTTTATCAATTTTATTTATTTTTTCGAAAAACCAACTCTTTGATTCATTTATTTTTTGTAGAGTTTTCTTCATCTCAACTGCATTAATTTCTGCCCTGAGTTTTATAGTCTCCTCCCTTCCTTGGGCTCTTGGTTTGGCTTGTTGCTCTTTTTCTAAGAGTTTGAGGTGTAGCATTAGTCTATTTATTTGCTCTCTTTCTGTTTTCTTTATATATGAGTTCATCGCTCTAAATTTCCCTCTGAGGACTGCTTTCATTGCATCCCACAGATTCCGGTAGGTTGTATTTGCATTTTCATTTGTTTGTACGTATTTTTTCATTTCTTCTTTAACTTCTTGTGTGACCCACTGGCTATTCAGGAGGTTGTTGTCTAATTTCCAAGTGTTTATGTGGTAATTTTAGAGTTCTCTTTGTCATTAATTTCCAATTTCATGGTACTGTGGTCAGATAATATGCATGGGATAACTTCAATTCTTTTGCATTTAGATAGATATGCTCTATGGGCTAGAATGTGGTCAATTTTAGAGAAAGACCCATGTGCAGCTGAGAAAAATGTGTATTCTGATGTTGTGGGGTGGAACACTCTATATACATCTACTAAATCCATTTGTTCACATTTTTGGTTCAGGTCTGTTATTTCTTTGCTGAGTTTCTGTCCAGTTGACCTATCTCTTTGCGTCAGAGGGGTGTTTAGGTCCGCTATTCCAATAGTGTTTTTAGTTATTTGATTTTTCATGTCTGTTAAGATTTGACTTGTAAAGTTAGGTGCTCCATTGTTTGGTGCATAAATGTTTAGGATTGTTATCTCTTCCTCTTGCAGCTTTCCCCTAACTAGTATGTAATGACCTTCTATATCTCTTTTGATTGTTTTTGGTTTGAAGTTTACATTGTCTGCAAACATAATAGCTAGCGCTGCTTTTTTCTGGGGACCTGTTGCATGGAGAATTGTTTTCCATCCTTCAACTTTCAGCCTGTGGATTTCCTTTAGCGTAAAATGTGTTTCCTGTATACAGCATATCATTGGATTGTGTTCCTTAATCCACTCTGCCAATCTTTTCCTTTTGACTGGTGAATTGAGGCCATTTACATTTATGGTTATAATGGTTATATATTAGCTTATTCTAGTCATGTTATTTACTTGATGTTTTTCTGCATTTGCTGACTGTTTACTTGCTTGTTCTGTTTAGGGAGTTATTTCTAATGTTGTTCTTGGAATTGTGGTCTCTTTTTTCTCTGTCTAGAATATCTTTTAGTGCTGTTTGCAATGCTGGTTTGGCACTCATGAAGCTCTTCAGTTGTTCTTTGTCGTGGAAATATTTTATTTCTCCATTGAATTTCAGGGATAGTTTTGCAGGATGCATCAGTCTGGGTTGAAAGTTGTTTTGTCTCAGAATCTGTAATACCTCGCTCCAAGCTCTTCTTGATTTCATGGTTTCCTTTGAGAAGTCTGCTGTGATTCTGATGGGCTTTCCTTTATAGGCGATCTGTTTCTTTTCTCTAGCAGCTTTTAATATTATGTTCTTTTGGTGGATGTCTGGGATATTGACTATTATATGTCTGTTTGTGGTTTTCTTTGGGTTGTGGCTCGTTGGGGTTCTATATGCCTCGATTAACTGTACTTCAGTATCTTTTAGTATGTTTGGGAAATTTTCTGCTATTATTTCAGCAAATATTCTTTTTATATCATTTGTGTTGTCTGCTGCTGTTTCACTAACTCCTATAACTCGAATATTATTTCTTTTTGCCTCATCTTGCAGATGTTGGCTTGATTTTTCTTGGATCCTTGATGACTTTGTGAGATCCTTCCTTTCACGCTCATTAGCTGCCATGCTGTCTTGAAGATCTGAAATTCTATCTTCGGCTTCATTTAAGTGGTTTTGCCAGCGTTCAATGGAAGTTTTCAATTCCTGGCAACCTCTTTGGACCTGTTTCATTCGTGGTAATTCATTCCTAAATTGCTCTTGTAACGTTTCCATTTGTTTTCCTATTTTCTTCTATTCTTTTATCTATTTCTTCTCTATGTGTGTGGAACATTTGTTCCATTATAGTTTTCAGTTCATTTTTTGTCTGAGAGATCATCTGTACTTTAATCTATTTTTTTGCGTGATGGAGTTGTTTCTTTACTTCGGATGTGATCGTTTCCGAAATTGGAGGTATGTGACTAATTTCTGCTGTAATCTGTTCTATGGCCTGATGCAGTTGTTTTGTTACTTTGGACGTAATTGTTTCATAAATTACAGGTATGTGGCTTCTTTCTGCTTTAATCTCTTCTATGGCCTGATGGAGATGTTTCTTTCTTTCGAATACAATCTTTTCAGAACGTGCAGATATGTGGCTTCCTGGTTCCCCTATATCCTCGCATCCAGGACTTGTTCTGGGTGGGGTTGAGTTCTGAGGCTGCATTTTGTTCTTCTGTCTTCCCATTTTTGGATATCAGATTCAAACTACTGAGCTATAAATTACCCAGGCAGTTCACCAGGCACAGGTCCATTGCAAAGACTGCTCCAATGGCTCCTTCTCTTTGGGGGAATATCCCTTAAGCTTTCTGCTAAGAGTTCCGCTCAAAAGGCTGCTCAGATGCTGCTTTTTTCACCAAGCTACTCCCTACCCAGAGACCTGGTCAAGAGGCACACAGAGCTCCCCTGCCCAGGGGTCCCTCCAGGCAAGGGGGCCGCCCAGAAGTTCCTCCGTGGGCCGAGCCTCCTCCCCGACTCAGAAATCTGGTCGTGGCGTGCAATCAGCTCCCCCGCCCAGGGGTCCCTGGAGGCAGAGGGGCCACCCAGAAGTTCCTCCGTGAGCTGAGCTCCTCCCCGACTCAGAAGTCCGGTTGCAGCGTGCAAGCAGCTTACCTGTCCAGGGATCCCGAGCGGTGGTCGTTCCGCGGCTCCAGGTGTGCACGGCGTGCGAGTGGAATTATTTTTAAAACCTCCATCTCTCTTAGACTCTGATCTGGTCAAAGCCGGCGTGGCCGCCGCTTCTGCCAGCTGCCATCTTTCTCCATATGATTCTGCACCGGGGCAGCCCCGGCTGGGGCACCAGGCTGGGAGGGTCGGGAGAGAACGCCCGCCGCCACGCTGTGCTCCGCGAGCTGCGGCCCGTGCTGTGGCCACCAGATGCTCCCTGCCCGCAGAGGGCCCGGCCGAGCGGTGGCTGCGAGGGCTGCGGTGCCCGGCGCCGGGATGGAGGACCATGGCGCCCGCGGGAGCTCGGCTCGCGCTCTGCAGTCTCCTCCTCGTTCTGTTTTTTTTTTCTTTAAGAAACTTTTATTAGTGCTGGGTGTGGTGGCACATGCCCATAATCCCAGCATTTGAGAGGCTGAGACAGGATTGTTGCATGTTCGAGACCAGCCTGGGCTACAAAGTGAGCTCAAGGCCAGCGTGAACTGCGTAGTCAGACCCTGTTTCAAAAAAGACAAAGAAAAAATAAAAGAAATTTTTATTAGTGCATATTTGCAGTACATACTGATTATATTTATTGTAAGGTGTTACGTGTAGATAACTTCTCATTTCGCACATATTTGAATCGAAAATTCACTCAGCTAAATAATCTTAAATCTTATGCTCTTACTAAGTATCACTTAAGTATTTCAGTGTAAAATATTTGAAATAGGAGCTGTTTTCTTACCTTTTAATAATCATAAAACTAATAAGTAGAACCATTTTATGCCTCAGTCATTTCATTTATTAGAGATTTGTGTGGTGAATCTCTTACTTATTATGTATTATAAATTTTACACAGTCATAGACTTCAAGGGTATTCAGTTTTGTTATTGGACTTTAAAAATCAGTCTCAGAGTTTCTTTTGTTTAATTTGAATAAACTTGGTACCTGAAGTCTTTATTCTTTTGAGCCTAAAACATTCATTCCGATTGATGCGTGAAAACTTGCTATTGTTGTATTATTTACCTCATTAAAATGAACCTGAAGGTATTTTATTATTTACACAGACACAGTAAAGCAACTATGATTATCTTGAGATACTTCTCTTTCATGGAACAAGAATTACTTTTCATCCTTTTTCTTTATATTGTGTATACTCAGTTTAATTTGGTTTGGTTATCACTGTGGTAAAAGTAACTTTTCTAAGGTACAAAATGAATTATAATGGCCTAAGTTAAAGGCACAGTTTGAATCATATTTATATTACAGAGTTCTCCAAGATAGGGTATTGCACTATTGAATATTTCCATAATATTTAGAGTTCATTCCCCTGGAAGTAGAAAACACATCTAATAGGTATTGTTTAGAGGGAGGCAGTGGTCTTCATTAAGGATGCTTAAGAGCTAGGTCCTTTCTGCTCTGCTCCTCCATCCTTAACATCATGGCCTATTGTCTGTGCTTGTACCTGTAACCCTTTTGATACCAGGGTGGCTCCTGTTGCTTGAGTGTCACATCTATGTTCTGGAGATGGAAGAGGGTAGAAGGGCATAAGGCCGGGTGAACCATCTGTCCTCTCCGTATAGGTTCAGTGAGTGCTTTCCAGGGACGGCTTTTCACATTCCTTATAGCTCTGTTAAGAGAACTTTGTGAAGTTGCTTAGCTGCTTGCGATGCTGAAACACAGAACACTGATTTTTCCAATCTTTGTAGTAGCAGAAATCAAGAAAGGAATGGCTGAGTTACTCGAATTCTTGTGTTTATACATACAATTAATTTACTTCGTAATATAATAATTATTGTAGCATTTTACAAGACTTTGAGTAATTGATGTCTCTGTGTACATGTGTATATGTGTATATATGTGTGTGTATACAAAATATGAGCATTCAATACTTCACTGAGGCAGGAGGTTTCAGTGTTGAAACCTCAGTTTAACTGCTTCAGTACCATGTGAGTCTGAGTAAGTTACTTGTGTTTCGCCTTCCTCATCTATTAAGTGAGGATAATGCAGGATTTTTAAAGGAGATAAACAGGATAAGCAATGCACCGTGCATACCTCATGGTAATTTTCAATATGTATGTTTTATATTTTAATTAGAATATTTGTATTTTAAAAATTCAAATAGTACAGGAATATACAGAGTAAAAGTTTTTCCCAAGTATTAGATGCTTAATTTATCACTGTAATAGTTGTCCATTGCTGTTTAAGAAGTTATGTTTCTTAAGTTACTATTATTAAAACAACAATAAACATTGGTGGGCTCTTTTCTGGGATGAGGAATATGGGATGAAGTTGCCTGAGAGGTGTTAGCACAGTGGCGGCAATCAGAAGGACGGGCTTGCTTGCAGAAGTTGCTTCCAGGGCAACTTCCAGGGCTGGTCAGTTGGTGCTGGCTGCTGGGGGAAGCCTCAGTTGTTCTTTATCCTCCCTTGAGCTATTCCAGAATTCTCCCGTGGTGGCTGATTTGATGAGGGACAGCAGGGCAGCCCTGAAACCCTAACTTTGAGTCATGTATTGTTACTTCTGCTGATCCATAGACCAACTCTTATTTACTGGGGTTGACATCTGTCTTGCTTGAGTCTTGGACTGATTTTTCAGGAAGAGTCATTTTAATTTTGATTACTCATATTTTCTTTTCTGTTGAGCAATCTTAAGACATCTTTGTCTTGATTAATTTGTATCTTCAATAAATCATAAAAGAAATCTATAAAAAATGGATTGTTTTGAGTCACTTACTTGAAAAACTTGGAAGTTCTAAGTGTTTTGCTAAAACATAGTTAATTCTGTGCTATTTATCCGTATCAATAAACTTTTAAGGACATAAATACATTATGTCATCCAGTGTTTCTCAAAAAAAGCTGTTGAGAAGTAGCTATTTGATTATTCAGGCGGAACTTCACTATTCGTAAAACCAGGGCAGGGAAGGGAGAAAAAGAAAGGGAAGAAAAGGAAAACAAAAACAGATTCCGAGCTGGGCGTGGCGGTGCATGCCTATAATCCCAGTACTTGGGAGGGCGATCTAGGAATTCAAGGCCAATGTGGACTAAACATAGTGAGTTTCAAGCCAGCCTGAACTAATAGCGAGATGCTGTCCCCAAAAAAACCAAAAAGGAAAGGAAAGAGTTCATTGTTACAGGTTTGTGTATGTGTGGGGGGGCGGGGGGTATTGGGGATTGAACCCTTGGTCTTTGGACAGAGCTCTATCCCCAGCCCTTTTTTATTTTTTACTTTGTGTCATTTTAAGTCACAAAATTATTCAGACTGAGCTCTTAACTTACAGTCTTTTTACATCCCCTTTCCCTCCTCTCTCTCCCCTCAAACATAGTTTTTAGAAATAATTCCTGTTTTCAGGAACCATCATTCATGCTGTTTTGGTGGCGAAGACTGACTTGAGAAGTAACAGGAAGAATAATTAAAATGTGCAATATGAAAAATACATAACATTCGTGTTAGGTTGGTTCATATGAAATGTTGTATTATGTAGTCAGATACAGTTGACTATTGGTAATAAATATGGTTCATCTGAATTGATTTTAGGCTGAAGAGGTCAGAATGGCTCTCAGAAGAGGTCTTTCTGGAGTTGACCTTTGAGAATGTTGAGCTATAATTATTTAAAGGAAGCAAGAAAGAGGGAAGACAATTGGAGAGAATGTTGAATTTAACTGAATTGTGTGACATGAGAAATTTGTGTTATTAGACTAAATGTTACTGGAACATAGACATAGTTTTAAAAAGTTACGATTTTGAAGAAACAAGAGAATGAATTGAAAATTTGTGTATGCTGCCTTTACACTATTGTATTCAAATTGGATGTAGAAATAGATATGATTATTGGTACCTAATAATTAGAAAATATATTGGATTCTTATATTTATATGAAGTTCTTTGGTTAGAATATGTTAAAAATTTGTTTCTGATGATATTTTATGTTCATAATTATTGTAACATATCTTCCTGACTTTTTTGCTTTTTCCCATATACTATACTAGCTCCTAGTTTTCTTCACCAGTGAGAAAAACTTTACTTTCTTTACCTATAGAGATTTAAAATTCTAGTACAGATTAAGTATTGCTATGTAAGACATTTTTGTTCTGAAAGTTAGCATGGCATTTCTAAAAACATTACCACATGATGTGTAGTATTAGGCTTTATCACTTTGGAGCTTTTTCTATTCTAATCCTGAAGATTCCCCCATCATGTTTTGATAGTGGTGACTCCCAGAGAATCCTCAATCACATGCTGAGCATTTCATCCCTCCATCTGTTGCTATTTCCCATTCGGCTCTTCTCATTCTCCATGTCTCTAGCCTCTCTGTTATGTTTTCTCTGTTTGTTTCTCTCTGTTGCCTTCTGAGAATTTCTTAAGTTTCTTCTTTCAGTTTTCACAGACTTCAAGTCTTTCTTGTCTTTGTCAGAGATGGGCTGTCGCTGTCTTTCCTGGGCTGGCCCTGGCACAGTGGTCCTCTTGCCGTAGCCTCCTGAGGCGCTGGGAAGAGGACTGCTGTGCGGAGGGGGGGAGCTGCGCACTTCAATGGCTGCTGTTTACCCTAAAAGTTCTGTTCACTGAGGCGGGAGCATCACCACAAGTTTACATAGTGAGTTCAAAGCCAGCCAGAACTACACAGCGAGACTTGTCTCAAAAAATAAAAAGTTCTATTTGTGGTTTGTAAAATCTGCTTGACAGTCTCTCTTCCCCTCATAATATTTTGTAGCCTTTTAAAAATTTTCTCTCTTTCATATCTTTATAGCATGATAAAGTTCTTATATTGTAATATGCCTGTATTTTAGTTTTATGATTTATTATTAATGTAATTTTTATAATTTGAAGGTCTTAAGTGATCTTGCTGTTATGTATCTACTGACTTCTCATGTTATTTTGTTGTTCTCTTGTGTTTTGATTTTTGGATTGGGCATTTACTTTCAGCCGAGTTTCATCTGAGAGAATGTTACGCGGACCGTGTTCCTCTAGATTGAATTTAGGTATCTCTCTGTTACATGCTCTAAGGAGTCTTCAGAATGAAACCAGTTATTTTTTAAAATTGTAAAGTGTATGTGTAAAATGTAGAAATGACAGAACAGTGTTATAGAGCAGTTACGGAGCCACCACTAAGAATGCAGTTAGGTCATAGTCTGTTCTTTGATTTGTTTTAAAAATATTAGAACACACATCCAGCTCTCACAAGTAGATTAAAACGGACACTGTTGGCATGTTAATAACTGCTTTCGTATAAGCAGTGGGAATGTGGATGCATCAATTGAAATAGTTATAAATATATGCTTTCAAGTTCTGAAAAAATGCAACCAGTAACCATATATATCAATCAAGGTTTGAGCTGATATAACAGAGAGGCCGGAAATAACAGTTTTTAGGAAAGTAGAATTGTATTTTTCCTTCAGGAGCCTGGGTAGTGGACTGCTGTAGCAGTTCTGTAATTGTCAGGATTTGTGGATCTTCCTGCATTTTCTTTTCAATATAAAACTACCGATGTTCCGAGATGGCTACTCTAGTTCTTGCTGCTGTTCCACATTTATGTTGCCCTGACACTCCTTTTGGTCACAGGTTGGTCACGTGGATGGTAACTTGAAGGACAACTGGGAAGGGAGATCTTTTTCCTGGGCTCCATGTACCGAATTAGAAACTTTATTATGGAAAGGGGAAAAAATGTGCCCTGGGAGTCAGTGCCATAGCATTGTAAGTTTCCCTCACCATCTCCCTGCTGATGATTCTCGTAACTGTACATATGTGTAAGGTCACACAGAAACGGGAAACACTGAACACTCTGAGACTGATGCTTCAAGAAACTGAGCACAGTTTCGAAGGGCAGGGATAAGTAAAAGAAACTTATTCTTTTCTTAGTTCACCTTTCAAATACATAGACAAGTTCAGAGAAGAAAGAGACTTAAATATTTTTATGCAGGTCACATGAAATAAAGTCGTGGCTGAAGCTGAAATTGTACTCTATGCAGTGTTTTTCCATTAGCCCCATCTTTGAGGAAACTTAGGTTTCCTGTTGATGGTCCAGGGAAAATACAGCTTTCTTTTGAAGTATTACAGTATTCTGTGAGTTACAGTCTTTCCTGTTTTATAAATCTTTAGAAGATAAGATAATTATTTTTTGTCTTTATGTATTTCTTGCTTTTCTGAGAAAAAAAACCAACCAACCCACAAGTGACTTATGTTAGTGACAGACATTAACTTAATGCTTTTTCTTAATAAGCTTTGAGAAGAAAAGCAATCATCATGGCCAGGTAAAGGTTTGATACAAAACTGGTGAAGGTTAATTTGGATTCTTTGAATAAGATGCCTCAAAGTTTCTATAATCTTATACATTAAACTATATAGAAAGTGTGTTATGCCACCCTGAAGGTTGCTATAAAAAATTGTTTATGAAGTTCAAGCCAAGACTAAAATATGTTGAAATGGAGAGTTTTGAAAAATGTTCTATATAGTAGAGGAGACCAAATCATGCTAAGATGCGGAAAAAGACTATACATCAGTTTCCAGGCTACATTATTCAAAAAAATACAACCATAAAAAAGGTAATAAGATTACATTTTCACATTTCATGGCTAGTAAAGTGCATTAGGCTGCTCAGATATTCATAACTTACTGTGACATTTGGGAAGATTACATTTTGTAGTGCAGAGCCATTACCACAGCTCAGATAATAACTAGCCAATGCCTGGACCTGGATTATGATCCCTGTCATTGGGAACAAATTTGTGTTTTGAAGGTTGATCAGCTTCAAATAACTATTAGAAAGGGTTAACATGACATGCTGTGCATCCTCTGCATGGTTTTTAGGTATAACAGATATGCATACATACCGTATATCAAATATGCCACACATTTGTATGTTCAAATTTGTCATCAATTTTCTCCTGGAAAGGCATATTTTATAATATTTAACGCAATGGAAGAATATTTAAAACACCTGTCTGGATATTACTCTCACACTCTAAATTCAATTTAAAAGCTGATGAAATATTTGGGGGCTTTTTTAGAAATTACTTTCAAAAATTAATTCTATAGCTTCTTGGAAGGGTGGTTACTGATGGCAACCTGTGCAGATCAAATGGAAAGATTGATGTACGTAATATTAGGGTGAAGGGAAGGCCTCTCAGCTGCAGCAAGGGCTGTGTCTGTTTAGGTCTACACAGATAACACATAATTGTTGGAAGAAATTTTTACACTATTACAGTTCTCTCTAGACTGTATTTTCTTGGCAGAAAGTTGTTTCAGATATGTTGGTTGGTTTGTTTTAGGTTATATAAAGTCTAAGTGTTGTTATTTTTGGGGGGTGTGTGTGTGTGTGTGTCTGTGTGTGTGTGTGTGTGTGTGTTTAAAGATATGCCTCATTGTAGTCAGTGAAAAAGGTGTAGTTTCTGTGGTCTGGAAAATAAAGCTGAGGAATTTGTCTTCACTGTTTCAGATTTTCTGTCACCAAGCAATTATTTTAGGATTCTGTATTATTATATATATTATTGTGTAGAATTATTAGATTTTAATGGCCTTAGAGATTTCTTGTTGATTGCCTTTTTGAATCTTTGCAGTCCTTTTCCACAAGGAGTTTCCTTGTGTCTCAGTTCTCTGTCACTCCTTACTTTTACATTCGGTCTTCTGTGTGTATTGGAGGTCCTCTCAAATTATCTTGCAAAGAATACTGGTATTTGTAGACCTGGACAAACCCTTTCTCTTGCTAAAGTAGATAAGGATTTATCTTTGCCGAATCTGCCATCCAGGTCCAGAGTTTATGGAATGAACTTTGTCAGTGAGTTTCCCTTTAACTTCCCTTAACCCTCGGCACTGGCTGCTGATCATTTCCATCTATAGTTAACAAGAGATGGACCGGCCTGCCATGCACGTGGATGTAGTCAGTACTGCTCTGTTGCTTTCTGGAAACATTTCTCCAGAAATACACGAGAGTTCTCATTTCATCTCATTCTCACGTATTTTGTGCATTGCTGATTTTACAAATGGCTAAATTTTATTTCATAATTTTTCCATTTGCGTGTTTCATTTTGGCTTTCGTTTGTAAATTGACTATCTTCATAAACCTTTTTTCCCACAAGGTTGGGAATACTCTACTTACTTTTTTTTTTTTTTTTGGCGGTACTGGGGATTGAACTCAGGACCCTGCGCTTGCTAGGCAGGCGCTTATTCCACTGAGCTATATCCCCAGCTCCTACTTACTTTTTCTTATATTGTACTTTTTTATTTCTGTAAGCTGTTAATGATTTTTTTTTACTCTGAATATTTCTTCCCTTCCTCCCTCCCTCCTTCCCTTCCAGACAGGCTCTTACTATGTATGTAGCCCAGGGTAGCTTCAAACTTGCTGCATAGCCCAAGCTGGACTCAAAACTGTGTCCTCTTGCCTCAGCTTCTTGAGTGCTGAGAGCAGCAATGATGTGTCACCATGCCTGGCAAGAATTTTTTATATTTTGTGTAATTTAACCTTTTGTCTTTAATTTAAATGTATACTTTAAACTGATACTGAAAAACCTAAAATAGAGCATATTTCTGGGATACAGCTTGATTGTCCTATACATTGTGTAATACCTAAATTAGGGTAGAGGTATCTATCTCCTTAAGCATTTATCATTTCTTTATGGTAAAAGCATTCAACAGTTCTTTTTATAGCTTCTTTGAAATGTGTAGTTGTATCAGTGCTGACAAGGGAAATAGGTTTAATGCCAGACATACAAATATATAAGCATTTATAGGATTGGCTTACAGTGGCCGCCCGCAGTTAGGTGTGGAAGAGGGCAAAAGGGCTGCCTGAATGCTGGGTACCTGCAGGATCCTGTTGAAGGACTGGGGCTACGTGTAGTATCCCATGTGGGTCCCTATCAGGAGCCAGGAGAGGCTGTCCAAGGTGAGGAAGGGAGCCCTCGGGGGAAACGGAGGGGAGGCTTTCTTCTTCCTTTCTCTTTTGTAGCATTCAGGTGTGAAGTCCCTTGTTTGTTTGGAGACAAGGTCTCACTAGGTTCAAGGCTGGCTGTGAACTCACTGTGTAGCCCAGGTTGGCCTCAAACTCATGGCAATCCTCCTCTCTCAGTCTCCCAAATGCTGGTATTACTGGTGTAATCCCACATCTGGCCAAATCCATTGGTTACTATTGCTCACACCCAGTAAATCCCAGCAAATCTTCACTAAATTTGCTCAGTGACACCCAGAACTATGCTGATCCAGTTTAGTTAGGCATTTCCTACTCAAATTGACATAATCAAAGTTAGTGTCCATTGACCAACCTTTTCCTATTTCTACCCTTTCCTAATCTCTCCAGCCTCTGGTAAATATGTTCTGTACAATCAGTGTTTTTATGTCCCACAAATGAGTGAGGTCAGGCAGTATTTCTTTTTGTCCATGGCTTATTTCATTTAACATAGTGCCTCCAGTTTCACTCATGTCATAACAGGATTTCATCTTTTTATGACTGAATAGTGTTTCATTACATTTCTATAGAGAGATGTTCCTTGTTTAATGACTGAGTCCAGTTCCTGGGACTTGGTCCTTAAATGAATTGGTCACTAAATACGGCTTCATGTGTCTGTGTGTGCATTATAATATTCAGAACACTGGTAATCTGAACAACTACTATAAAAATAACAATAAGTAATACAACAACCATTGCTGATTTCCTATCATCTTGTTTTGAAATTGTGTATCATTTTTATAGTTTTTGTGTTGTTTTGTCTTTGTCATATTTTGTTTTTGTTTTTTTCTCTTTAAAATAAGAAATATTCAGAACAAATGGTCAAAGGAAACACTAACTTGATAGTGGCCTTTATTTGCATAACTCTTACCTGCAGTGCTATAATGAATATTAGAACATAAAACTACAGTACTATGCTGCGCAGTACAATCAGAAGAATCGCAGTACTGTGTAATAAGGTGTACTGTATGAAAAAGGACATTGAGGCTCTATAAACAAGATACACAGGACTGTACGAAAGAAATAAGATAGGTTGTGGTCGTTAAGCCAGGAATATCTGTAGTATACTTTTTAATCTGTCGGTAGAGATTTAAGTTGTTTTCATTACTTGGTCATTGTGAGTAGTGCTGCAGTAAACATGGGAGTGCAGATGTCTCTGTGACGTTCTGATGTCATTTCCTGTGGATGTATATGCAGGAGTGTATTGCTGGCTCATATGGTAGTTCTGTTTTTAAGTTCTGGAGTAACTTCTGTACTGTCCTCTATAATGGCTGTTCTGCTTTCTGTTTCCTCCAGCAGTATGCAGTGCTGAGGTCCCTGTTTCTCGCACCTTGTCCTTAGTCCTGTGGATGGGAGTCATCCTTAACAGTGTGCAGTGAAGAGGTCCCTGTTTCTCGCACCTTGTCCCTAGTCTTGTGGATGGGAGTCGTCCTTAACAATGTCCAGTGCTGAGGTCCCTGTTTCTCGCACCTTGTCCTTAGTCTTGTGGATGGGAGTCGTCCTCAGTGCAGTGAGGGGATGCCTCACTTTGCTGTTGGTTGTTCCCTGATCAATGATGTTGAGCATTTTTCTTACACCTTTTGGCCATTTGTTAGTTTTCTTTTGAAAAGTGTCAATGTTGATATATTGTCCATCTTTAAATAGCATTTCTTCTGTATTTTTGCTATTGAGGTTTTGTGGTCTTCTGGCTTTTTTTTATGAGAGTTTCGGTATGTAGTTCAGGCTGACCTTGAACTCACTTTGTAGCCTAGGCTGGTCTGGAACTTGAAGTGTTCCTCGTGCTTCTGCCTCCTGAGTGCTGGGCTTATAGGTGTGCGCCACCATGCCCCACCTAGTTTTTTACGTATGTATTCTGGGTAATAACTTCATGTCAGGTTACGGTTTGCAAGTACTATGTCCCGTTCTCTAGGTTGTGTCTTCACTCTGTTTACTTTGCTATGTAACTTCTTATTTTAACTTACTTGGAATTTATTTGGGCAGGTGGTTTGAGGTAAGGATTCAACCTTCAGTTTTCAAAATGAAAATTGTTATAGCCTTAGTAGTTGTGATCCAATGTCATTCTATATTGAGTTTATGTTAATTCCAGGCTCTATTTTATTGCATCAGTTATTTTCTAATCCCATATACTTTTAACAGTTACATATTCTATCACTTGTTTAATAATTCCCATGTTGCATTTTGTTGTTTTGAGCTAGAGTCTTGCTGTGTAGCTCAGGCAGCCCAGGCTGGCCCAGTGCTCCCCTGTGAGCCCACCTGGCACTGGGTGCTGGGGTTACAGGTGTGAGCCACCATCCCCGTCTTCAGTACTCCTGTTAGATAGAATGTCCCTTCCTTATTTCTTACATATTTAATTACCACATGGAAATTAAAATCATTTTGTCAGGTTTCAGAATAAAAAAAGATTTAATGGTATTATGCTGCATTTATAGATTAAGTTTTTTTTTTTTTTTTTTTTTTTTTTTGCGGTACTGGGGATCGAACTCAGGACCCTGCGCTTGCTAGGCAAGCACTTATTCCACTGAGCTATATCCCCAGCCCTATAGATTAAGTTGTGAAAAGTTAACAATTTAAAGTGATTTAATATTATCATCTGGAAACCTGCTGATTCATCAAACATAGAAATTTTTATAAGTCTTAAATATTTAAAAAGTTCCTCCTAGATGTTTTAGATTTATGATTGGTGTGAAAAATGTTGTTTTAAAACTGCCAATATTTTCTATTGTACATTACAGACATTTGGGAAATTTGCTGTCATTGGTTCATTTTATGTGCACACAGAAGGACTCTTTAAGATAGAATTACCAGATAGAATTACTGACTTGATATTTATTAATATACTGTACTCTATATTTTCACCGAGACAGATTTCCAGAAGTCTAGTATTTTCTAAATAAGTATAAAGTTATTTTGTTTTTATTTTAATTTTTATATTTTGTAATAAGGATTGAACCTAGGGCTCATGCATGCTAGGTAAACACTCTACCACTGAGTTGCCTTGGATTTTTAATTTTTAATTTTTGAAGCAGAGACTCACTAAATTGCCCAGTCTGGATTTGACTTTGCAACCCAGATACAGCCTGCTGGGTAGCTGGGATTACAGACATGCACCAGTGCGCCAGGTTAAACAAGTAGTTAAACGCTTTTTCCCCAGAATATAAATTGAATATTGATTCCACAAATAAAAGTAGACTAGTTCTGCCTTGCTCATCATCGTTTAATATTTCCCTATGGCCCGGCATACAGTAGGCATTCAGTAATGAATTTATAAATTAATTACACAGTAGAGGTTTATATTTTGTGATTGTTTTCCATAGACATGTCGGTCTATCTGGCCATGCTCTGTACCTCCCAGTGATAACAACCCCCGGCAACCACTGAGTTTATTTCTGTTCCTGCAGTTTTTTACCTTTTTCTGTCTGTTGTGTAAAGAGAACTGTGCTATAGGTAGCCATTTGTGTCTGACTCTATTATTTAGCAGATGCCAAAATAATAACAGCCACTGGCAGAGTTTGTCAAAACAGCGATGAGAAACAAGATATTTGTAAGGTCTCAAGATGTTCTCCATGAGAAGGTCTCAAGATGTTCTCCATGAGATACCTAATAATTTAAAAGTGAAAAACAGTAACATGTAAATTGAAACATCTGTCAGATACTACCTTAATGAACAAAGTTAATTTACCTATAGTTTCACTTTTGCTGGGCGGGGTACAGGGACTTGAATTCAGGATCTTGCACTTGCCGGGCAGGTGCTGTGCCCCTGAGCTATATCCCCAGCCCCATAGTTTGATATTTTGACATCAGATGCTGTTCAAAGTGACACACTGAGAAGGGCACATAGCACTTCTGGGGTATCCTTGCCAAAAAGTAAAATACCCCAAAAATGCTCAGATTAGGAGACCTTGTGTAAAATAACTGGAAAATACTCTTGAAAAAAAAAAGCGTGAAAGTCAAAGAATGCCTGTGGAACTTTCAGTGTACGGGAAGGTGTAAGGGGTTGCTGTACTAGATATGTGATCAGAACAAGAAAGTTAGTCATGATAAGTTCCAACATTTGGGTAAGGTCTCTAGATTGGCTAGTAGCATTATGCATAAGTGCTAATTGTTTGGTTTTAACGATTGCAATATGATTGTCATGTGACATGCAATAGGAGACTATATTAGGAGCACTGAGTGAAAGGTGTATAGGCACTTTGCACTGTTTTTGCAGTACTTTTCCATGTTTGAAATTGTGTCAAATTAAAGACAAAACAAGCTAATAATAATCATAAAACAGAAATGAAAGGTCTGTGTTTTCAGAGTTCTTATTTTAGAGTGCCAAATGGCTTAGAGTGTCTATGAGGGCTGGGAGTGAAGCACAGCCAGGGCCACGGAGGAGAGAACTAGGAGCAGCGAACCTGTCACACCAAGGCTTTAGCCAAAACTCAGCTGTTGTCTCATGCTGCTTGGTGCCAAGCAATTATGGTACCAAGAATTATGTGCTGAACTTCCTGCCAGCGTTTCCTAGAGGAACCAAATGCTCTTAGTGCTGCGCTTGCCAGGAGTTCTCATCTTCCAGCACAGAGACTCAGATCCTCACGCTGTCCGTGTCTGTTTCCTATCTCAGGCCAGTGTGTGCTTTGGACAGAACCTAGCACACATGCCAGTTTCTGGCCGCAAGGACTTCTAATTGATTTCCCAGATTGAACCTTTCTTCTTTCCTGGAGTAAACTCTTATTTGGTTGTATTTATCATTCTTTTATGAACTGTTAGATTTTGTTTTGTAAAGTTCATGTTCTTCTAATTCTTGCCCCCTTTTTAGATTTAGGAATGCATGATAATAAGCGTAGGTGAATCATAATTTTGACAGATCTTTAATGAATCTAGTTAAAATAACATCATGTTGTATACCTTAAATACACACAATAAAATTTATTTTAAAAAACTCTAGTTAAAAAGGATACCTCTGCAAAAGCAATTCTTAAAAGTATCTGTAATTTTCAGAAATTTCTTTGTGGTACTGGAATGAAGCTGTGGGCCTCATGCAATTAGGCCGTTGTTCTCCACTGAACCCTCAAAAGTGCTCAGTTCCTTTACACAGTTGGCATTTGTTTAAACATTTCAAACCTTTTCTGTTGGTGTTGGGGAGGCCATGGGTGAGGCAGCAAGATGGGACTAGGTCAGCGTAACTGTCTCTGCATTGCTTTTCTAACAGTAATAGCAACGAAGTAAACTTTGTCAGGACTGACTTGGGTATGTGAATAATTATGTGTAGTTTATACTGTTTATTGTTGGCAAAGGAGAGGAATCAAAATCATTGGGTATATAAAGTTGAAACTGGCAAATATAAATGCAAAGTTTTGGATCCCCTCAGAACCTTTTCATTTTTGCTGTGAGAGCTTACCCTGTTTAGGTAGAAAGGACTTTTAAGTTGGTGTGTATGGTTCACAAAGTTGATAATTTACGAATGAAAATTGCATAAGAATGAGGCAGTTATAGAGCTGATTTGGATCTTTATTAGCAACAGGCACTAGTGAGTGACTTAGCTCAGATAGCCTATATTTGCTTTATATTCTAAATCTTATGTGACTAAATTCGAAGATTTCTTTAGAAATCCTTGGACAAAACCTAGCACACATGCCAGTTTCTGGCTGCAAGGACTTCTAATTGATTTCCCAGATTGAACCTTTCTTCTTGGAAGAAATAGTCAACTATTTTTCAGAGCTGTTTTTTAAAAAAATGAACCATTTATTGTAGAAGAGGGTAGGGAAGAATGTAATTATTGCTAATCTAAACTCAAAGAACAGGTAGGAGCAATACTGAAGAATTGCTAATGCCTTTAATGGATGTGTGTGTTTTCTCCCTTTGCAAGCTGGTAGGAGGGCAGTTTGATTTGGAGATGAATTTCATTATCCAAGAAGGTGAGAGTATCAGCTGCATGGTAGACCTCCTGGAGAAGTGTGATGTTACCTGCCAAGCAGAAGTCTGGAGCATGTTTACTGCCATCCTGAAGAAGAGCATACGGAATCTTCAGATCTGTACAGAAGCTGGCCTTGTTGAAAAAGTCCTTGGGAAAATAGAAAAAGTTGACAACATGATTGCAGGTATGACATTGCTATGATACAGTGTTTATGAAGAGATAAAATTTGGTTCTTAAATATTATATTTTTGTTATTCTGTTTAGCAATATTTATTTAAGAAGTATTTGAGCATGTAGCATGTACTTAGAACTTTGGTATCCAAACCCTTGATTAAACATATATATTTGAATTATTTAAGAAATGTAAGTAGCTTAATTATTTTACTGTTTTCTTTTGTTTCTAGATCTTTTAGTTGACATGTTGGGAGTGCTGGCTAGCTATAATTTGACAGTTCGGGAACTAAAGCTTTTCTTCAGTAAACTTCAAGGAGATAAAGGACAATGGGTAAATAAAACAGAACAAAAACTGAAATATGCTTTGGTATTTGAAGGTACCCAAACACATTTGTAGCTCTTAAGTACTAAATACTATTGGAGATAGGATGAATGTCTAATTTAAGTAGCATTTAGGTCTGTCAAGCTGCTTTGGCCATGCTTGGAGATAGGTGTGGATGAAGAGAGTAGGTGTTCCAGGCAGGCTGATAATTTGATCCTTCTTCAAACGATTATTCTTTATATGTCCAGTGTTTATTGGTGGGAAAGTGAAGGATAAGGAAAGAAGAGTAAGGCAGTAGTGGTTCTTAAACTTGAATAAGCCACTCAGTGAGTAGGAGCTTTGTGGTTAGTTAGATCTGCCTTCCTTCGGGACAGTTCAGTGTCCCTTTGCAGTGGTGGTAGTGAACTTACTGTGAACTCCAGCTGATGTATTAAATCATTTCTTTTTGCCATTTGTTCAGCTGTGCCTTAGCAGAGTACTAGTAAATATTTTTACCAGTGATGCTAGGTTTCCAGGTTCATTTTTATGTCCTTTAGAGATCATTGTTCACAGCACAGCCATATCTCAGTTTGTGCCATGCAGTAGCTCTAAATCATTGTGTTAAATTTAGATTCTTTAGTTTCTTTCAATCCAAACTGTAGTTTTCTGACTACTTTTCTAATTTTTGTTACTGATTTTTAATGAATTTAGTATATTTCTAGGTATGGTTTACTTTTGTGTTTATCCCTATTAGAGTTCTTTCATTCTTGGGTTTGTAATTTTTATCACATTTAGGAAAAGTTTTGTCCTTGTTCCTTCACATTGTTTCCCTTCCTCGGGCTGGGGATATACCTCAGTGGAATAAGCTCCTGCCTAGCAAGCGCAGGGTCCTGAGTTTGATCCCCAGTACCGCCAAAAAACAAAACAAAACAAAACAAAAAACAACAACAAAAAAACCCCAAAATATTTATGTTTCCCTTCCTCCCCTACCCCCTCCATCTCTGGGATCCCATGTATAGGTGAGGTGGGCCTTTTGATGGTGCCCACAGATCCAGACAGCAGTGTAAGTCTTCAGTCTTCTCTTCGTGCTTCGTGTGAGCCTGTTTTTATTGTTAGAGTTTCAAGTTAACAGATTTTTCCTTCTGCAGTGTTTTACTTCCATCTGTGGAAAATTTTGGATAGTCTGTTTTGTCTCATTATGTCCATATTTTCCTTTAAATCACTGACAGTGTTTAATGTAATAGTGGTTTCTTGACTTTTCTTGTCTGTTGATTGAACTCATCATTTGCCAGGTCAGCTTTTTATTCATTGATTTTGTTCCTTAGGTCACATTTTACTGCTTATTATGGCTCCTACTATTAGATACAGTGATGTCAAATACGGTGAATTGCATGTTGTTGTGAATTGCATGTTGTCGTGGGTTAGATGTGTCTAGGACTTGATCATATTCCAATTAAGTTCATTAGATTGTTTTTCTAAGTCTGTTATTTGTGGATCAGCATTGTCCTTTAAGGCTAGTTTGAAGGATTTTTTTCCTAGGAAGGTTTAGAGTAGCTGTTCTGCTATTTGTTTTATTTTGAGACAGGGTCTTGCTATGTATTTCAGGATGGACTTGAACTCATGATGATCCTCCTGCCTCAGCCTCCTAAGTGCTGGGATTACAGGCATGCATCACATGCCCCCAGTTAGTCTTAATATTGAGATCTGGATTCTCTAGGGTCTCTGCTGAATCACCCTAAGTCTCAGACAGGGAGCAGAGACAGTGTGTGCCTGTGAATTCCCTGCTGTGTCTGCTCTGTGGGGTCCGAAACAATTCCTGGTTCTGCAGTAGTTCAGAAAATTCTTTGACTTGCAGAGCTCAGTACCCTGTTCTTGCCTTGGTGAGTTTTGTAACAACGCACCATTTGTTATCAGAGCATCAGTTCAGCAGCCCAGACCTTTCTCTCTGCAGAGCTCCTTCCTTTGCGGTCTCTGTCCAGAGACTTCTGTCTGCCTCCTGCTCCGCACGCTGCAGCATTTCTGTCTGCAGTGCGGTGTACCTTCTGTCTTGCCTGGCTGCCTTCACTCTAGGCAGTGCTGGGGGAATGGACTCCACTGTGAGGTCTTTCTCTGTTTCCCTTTTCTGGGGAATCAGTGTCCCGAGGTGGCTTTTTCCCATGTCTGAAAACAGTTTTTCTTTCATGCATTTTGTCCACTTTCCTGGTTGTTTATGGTGGGTTTGTAAGTACAGGTCCCTTTACTGGGTTATGCCCCCAAGAAGGACACTGTTTGATTGTGGTTTTGATTTATATTCAAATAATTTATTCAGAATATATGATTAATACATTTTTTGTTTTATTTGTGAAAATAATGTGTAAGAGGAAATCAAGGTGTGAACAGAAGTGGAAATGCCACAACCAAGTACAGAATCATTTATAATTAGAGAATTTAACATAGAAACAGTATTGATATATCATTCTGTATCTTTAGTATCAAGGATTTAGTAATTAGGTAATGACAGTTATAGTTTGGGATATAAGGTTATTTTAAACCTTGTGTGTTTGGGCGTGGAGTAAACAGTAGTGGAGCCAACCTCAAGAATCTAGTGTTGCTTGTCATGTAAATTATACCGATACCCAAGGACCTGATTAAAAGCTTGCTTCTAAGTTCTGGTTTAGGAAATTCTCTCATGGTTCCATAAGGAAATATATATGAGAATGTTTACAGAAATATACGTATTATTTTTGTTGTTATTGTTACTTTTTTGAGAATAGGGTCTTACTATGTAGTTTAGGCTAGTCATGTGCTGTGTAGCTCAACCTGGCTTCAGACTTGTGGCAGTTTTCCTGCTTCAATTTCCCAAGTGCTGGGGTGGTAGGTGTGTGCAACTATGCCCAGCTCAGGAACACTATTTTTGATTGCAGTGAACTGTCAACATGGGCATTCATCATTAGGAGAATAGAGAAGTAAAATGTATTGGATGCATAGAATTGATTATTATATAGCAATTAAAACCAGTGTGTGGAGTAGTATGAACAGATGTAATAAACATAGGGAGAAAGCAGTAAGCAGAATGATATAGCTTATACAGCAGCATTTAAATGCTAAGAACAAGCCCGGGAACATTTTTGAGGCAATACAGGATAAAAAAATGAAGTATAGATTTAATATAGCTGCTTATGGAGAGAAGGGCAATCAGAACACAGAAGATAAAGGGAAGATAATGAACTATAAATAAAGCAAGAGGGCTAAGACATTCTTTACACTGATTTAGCTCTTTATAGCGTTCAGACTTTTTCTGTCTTTTGCTTTCATGACAGTGCAGTGAAAAACTCCCATATCTAAATTTCTATCTGCCTTTCTGATTGTTACTTTAGGGTAGCTTTTTACATGTGGAATCATTGTATCAGTGAACAGAAACATTTTTTTTTTTTGCGACAGGATCTTGCTATGTAGTTTAAACTGGCCTACAACTCACTATGGTGTATTGTATAGCCCAGTCCAGCTGCAGACTCCTAGTGATCCCCTGTCCAAGCCTCCTGAGTGCTGGGCTTATAGATATGCACCACCATGCTGGATAGAAACATTTTTATTTTATGTTGTATTTTATTTTGGTATCAGGAGTCGAACTCAGGACCTTGTGCTTGCGAGGCTGGCACTGTGCTGCTGCTGAGCTATATTCCTGGCCCTAGAAACATTTTAAAAGACTATTGAAATAGAACTACTAAATTTTTTTCTGATAGTCTTCCCAGTATACATTTGCCTAGCAGTGTCTATTGGTTTATAGGAAAGTGAATTTTAAGGAATGCCTTCTCTAGATAGGAATGCTGCAATACTGTATTTTTTATGTGTGACTGTAGGGTTTTTTTGTTAGTTTATTTTGGTATTATTTTAGAAATATTGTGCTGGTAGTTGCTTGCTACTAACTATACTTTCATAGTTGAGTATTGTGGCTACTTGTAAATTTTTTGATCACTTAATAATAATTCTTCCCACTTTATATTTGCATAAAATGTTGCTGAACTGTTACACAATTAATAACAGTAACTTGCATCAGTGTGTTGGTTACTTTTCTCCCATTGCTGAGACAAAATACTTGATGCCCAGAGTTAAGGAAGGAAAGGTTTATTTAGCTCACGGTTTGTGGAGGTTTCAGTGCAGCTGGCTCCACAGAAGAGTGGCACATGGCAAAGGGCACCAGTTCATGGCAGTGGAAAACAGCAAAAGCAAGAGCAAAAGGGAGGGGCAGTTTAGAAAAAGCCTCTTTCTCCCTTATAATGTATGTAAGTTGCCTGCCTCAGGCGGTGTAGCACTCACATCCATAATCCCAGCATTGCACCTTGGATCAGCCCTAAACTCTAGAAGCCCACCCCATGACTGCATGAGACTTTGGGAGAGGACATGTAGACACAAACCGTAACAATCAGCCATCAAAGTAAGGTAAGGACAAACCAATTATTTCACTTGTAGTTTGACCCTATTTTGAGCTTTTAGCTGAGAGCAATATCCTATACCTTATTTGCTTGCAAGCTGATTAAAATGATAATGTATACTTGATTGTCTTTTGGTTTTCCTTGTAAATGTAAATGAGACTTTTCATTTTAGTTCTTGGTTGGTTCATGCATTAGAGACTTAAAGGCCAAAGAAACATTAATCACATAAATACAACATTACAACTTTTTTTTTTCTATTTTTTTTTTTAAATTTTATTTTAAAGACAAAAGAATGGAGACATATGAACCAGAAAAGCCATAGACAATACAGAAAATACAAAGTTATACAGAATATAGTAGGGAATTAGAACTGGATGTTGTATTACATAGTTATCTTCATATTAGTTAACACAAAAACATTAAAGGAAATACCAAATTATAGATAAGATAGTAGGGAATTTGTACTGGATGCTGTATAATATAAAGTTATCTTCATTTCTGCTAATACAAAAAACGACTGAGGAAATACAGAATTATAGAGAACATAGAAGGGAATTAGCTCTGGATGCTGTCCTACATAATGTTACCTTCATCTTTGTTACTCAGGTTACACAGATGATGGCCCTTTTGATCAGTTCGTTTTTTCTCCTCCCTCATCTCCGTTGCCCTACCACTCAATCAGTTATCTTCCCTGTGATAATAACTGTA
>PVLD010025433.1:0-23728 GCA_004027595.1 Dinomys branickii
ATAATTTCCAATTTAATTGCACTATGATCTGATAATACACATGGAATAATTTCAATTCCTTTGCATTTACTTAAGCTGTTCTATGTGCTAGCATGTGATCTATTTTAGAGAATATACCATGCACAGCTGAGAAGAATGTGTACTGTAATTTTGTTGGGTGGAATACTCTGTAAAGGTCTACTAAGTCATTTTTTCACACATTTGGTTTAGTTCTGTTGTTTGTTTACTGATTTTTTGTCTAATAGATCTATCTCTTTGTGACAAAGGGGTGTTAAATTCCCTGGCTGCAATTGTGTTGTTACTTATTTGACTTTTCTCGTCTGTTATAATTTGCTTTTTTGTGCATTCTTGTTGCATGGAGTATTGCTTTCCACTGCTTGACTTTCACTCTATGGATTTCCTTTTGTTTTAAATGCACTTCTTGTATGAAGCATATTGTTGGATTTTATTTCTTGAGCCACTCTGCCAGTCTGTTTCTTTTGATTGTTGAATTGAATTTACGTTAATGGCTATTACTGATATGTATTGTCTTATTCTTGTCTTGTTATATTCCCACTGTTGGTTCTGTACTTTCCCCTTCTGTTTAATTGCTTACCTTACTTGGTAGTTATTTTCTATTGTTGGTCTCGAGTTTGTGGTCATTTTTTTCACTTTGTAGAATATCTTTCAGCCCTCTTTGTAGGATTAGTTTGGTGCTCATGAATTTCTTCAGTCGATCATGGTCATGGAAGTATCATGTCTCTCCATCAATTCTGAAAGACAGCTTTGCAGGGTACAGCATTCAGGGTTGGAAGTTATTTTGTTTCAAGACCTGAAACACTTCACTCCAAGCTGTTCTTGACTTGATGGTCTGTGTTGACAAGTCTGCCCCGATTCTGATGGGCTTTCCTTCATAGATGATCTGTTTCTTTTTTCTAATAGCTTTTACTATCCAATTCTTTTGCTGAGTTCCTGGGATCTTGATTATTATGTGTCTAGGTGTAAATTTCTTTTGTTTATGGCTAATTTAGGTTCTATATGCCTCACTTATGTGTATATGAAGTTATTGCCCCAAGCCTGGGAAATTTTCTCCTCTCATTGCTGCAAATAGTCTTTTTATGCCATTCATGTCGCCTCCTGCTTTTTTGTTGACATCTTTCATCCCTATATTGTTTTTCTTTGCCTCATCTTGCAGCTGTTGAATTGTTATTTGCTGTTCCTTTGTTATTTTTAAGAGATATTTTCTTACACGATCACTAGCTACAATGCTATCTTCAAGATCTCAGAGTCTGTCTTCCATTTAATTCAAGCTGTTCTTCCAGCTTTCACTGGAATTTTTAATTTCCTGAATGTCTCTTCGAATCTGTTTCATGTATTCTAATTCTTTCCCATACTGTTCCTTTAAGGTTTTCATCATTTTTCTGTGCTCTTTTATTTTTTTATCTGTCTTCTTTTGATAGGCCAAGCAATTCTTTCATTGTGGTTGTCATTTATTTTTTTACCTGAGAAATTATTTCTGATCTGATTTCCTCTATAGTCTGATGTAGTTGGTTCTTTATTTCAGTTGCTATCATTTCAGAGATTTCAGGTGTGTATATGACTTCCATGTTCTTCCATGTTGAAGTTTTCTGGACTTGTTCCAGGTGGGGTGTTTGGCTGAGATTGCATTTTGCTTCTTCTTTTTGTCATTTTCAAATCTCCCTAGGATTTTGATGATTCAGATTCATTTCTGAGATGTTGGCAGGGGTGGAGCCAGAGGATCTGGGCACCCAGACAGCTCACTGAGGACTCCTGAGTCCAAGGCTCCTTCCCAAGGGGAAGCAGGGGTTAGGGCCAGAGGATACAGGCCCCCAGGCAGCTCACTGAGGCTTCCTGTCACCTTTAAGTGGATTTAACTGACATTGGAGAGAAATTTAATGTACAATCACTCTGGATGTGATACCTCTTCACCTTTAGGTATAAAATAGGGCCCTCAAAGACCTGCCCATGGTGATGGCAAGCTGGAGAAACTGCAACAAAGTAGTGCCTCCTCTCCGTTCCTATGCTGCACTTTAGAGATGACTGCAGAGAAATTAAATTGTGTAGAAGGCAATCTAGACCCATAACTTGGCACTAAAAACAAAACCATTTTCCACAGATGTATAACCCTTTATGTTTCGTGCATAAAACATTTCTGTGAGATAAAATAGAAAACCTGATCATTTGTTCTTGGGTAAATTATCTGCTACAGAGCCTTCTGAGTTGTCTTTTACAAAAACATATATCACTATCAGTAGGATGCTAAATTAATTATAATTCAGGATAAAATATTTGGTAGTACTCCAAGCTTAAAACTACATTTAGTCAGCCTGGAATTTCAAGAAAATGAAATAATAATTCTTCAGAACTGAGAAATAATGTAGCCATTAAAAAGAAGCTTAAAGAAGTGCTGAAATGGCAAGGTAAAAGGTAGTGAAAATTTAAGGTTATGGTTAAAAAATAGGAAATAAAGGCATATGTACTATAGTAGTTCAACTACATGAATGCATACACTAACAACAGACATATAAAACATAAAAGGAATAAAAATTAAGTAAGTCTCATCATTTTTGCCAACTTTGTTGGTTCATGTCATCTTTGGTTATATATTCAAAGTGGACTTCTCAATCTTCAGAAAACTTCTGGAACAAGAAATGTATGGCCTTACTTTGTTTATACTTTAGCTGTAAAATAATATCTGTAGGCCTATCTTTGTTTCTCTATTCTCTCAGAATTCACTAGAGTTAAAGATTTTAAGCTGTTCAGCAAGATACATTCATCACAAGACAACTGACTAACTGACTGTGTTTCTACTCAGAAAAGAACAACAGACGTGATATAGTCACAAGTAGTTCCCCAGGACACGGTGATTTTTCCTTGATTTAAAATTGCTGCTACTGAAAATAAAATAAAATAAAATTATGCTCTAGATTAAGGAATATACTGACAGTATCTCCTAAGAAGAGAGGAAAGGAGGGAGGGAGGGAGGGAGACAAAGAAGAGAAAAACAAAACTCATATTTCAGAAATGTAGAAGTATTTTTCCTTAAAATACTGTAGTTGTTAATAAAAAAAGAACACATCATTAACATTTTCTCTGAATAGTCTTTCTTGATATAAAAGTCTGGTTTAATAGTCACACTTTTATCTAGGTTTTATTGAAAAATAGTCTTGCAAAATTTTTTAAAATTTTATCATCTTCAGAAAGCATGTGGTTTTTCTCGTAAGAATAGAGGTGACATAAAGTATTGTAATAGAGAACTTCATACATATGCAGACAAGGCAGCTGGCTATCGTGGAGATAGGTGTAAGTAATGACCTTCATTCTCACAATAGATATAGCTGAGCTAGCACTGCTTCCTTCAAGGTCTTTACATGTATGATTCTTATGAATCACTTTAATCTGGAATAAATGGGTGGCAGTTTCATTTTACATGCAGGCAAATCCTGCAGAAGAGCACCAAAGACTGTCCAGCTTCTCCAGTGTCAAATAAAAGTCAACAGCAAAGCCTAAAGATGTGTGAAGAGTTCCAGATTTTTGTACCTAGATATATTTAAATTTCAAAAGTGCCTTCGGCAAGCAATGGCTTTCAAAGAATGCATTTCCTAATATATATATATTTAATATTTAAATGAAAGAAATGATTATACTTCTGCAAGCCACCAAGATAATATTACTGTTACTAATTCATTGGCATAAAATGGCAGGCTCATGGATAAATATTTAAAAGAAGAACCCTTCGAGGTGTCACACAATGTTGAAATGACAGCTTGTCGAAATACACTGCACACTAAGTAGAAAGATAACCATTTTGCTTTCTTGTTTCCCGTTAGGTTTTTGTACCACTAACAGGATCATAGGACATGCAATCACGCGGTTTATCTTACAGCATTTCAGGCTGAAAGAGTTCTGAGTTATGTTCTTACAACACTACTCAAGCCATATTGATCAGTTTCACTGTATATTAATTAAGGTAAATGAAAGAAAAAAATCATCATATTTAAGCTTGTAAAAACAAATGATGTTTTAAATTCAGCATAAAAAATCCACCTTTGAAATTTTAGCAATTAGTGTCAAAATTTACCTACGTTCCTCGAATAGACAGAACCTCCAGCATCTACAGCCTGTTTTCTGGAGCACTGATTCTATTACCCTTGTGTTTCTTCCTTTGCTGATTCTGTAGATTCCAGAATTCCATTAGCAAATAGCATAACATGACTATTTGCCTACAAAGAACTCCTGCATTTTAAATATTTTGCATATTTGTTAAAATATTGTATCTACACATAGAAACTATCAAGCATATCCACTATCTTACATTGAGCTGATCTGTTTCTCATTATTGCCACATGGGCATAATTTTCTATCCAAACGATCTCCATCCCATACTCAAGAATACAAACAGCTTATGCACATTTTGTAATCTTTGTTTAATTTCTAAAAGACTTATTTTGAGAATTTTAATCTTCATGCCAGTTAAGAGTGTAAATCTTAGATTTTGTGTGATTCCCTTAAGAGCTGTTTCATTTCAAATTTTTCTATTATATACTGAGACTCCAAACATTTCAAAAACTTTCTACCTGTATGGAAGTGCAACCTGCTGATGCCAAAGGGTTCCACCTCTCAGTCCACCTCCAAATATCCACAGAAAGCAATATGAACAGAAATTGCCCTGAAATTTTTTATTCCATGACCTTCACCAACCATAATGCTGCTCATTATGATTGCTGGTATTTGTGCTACCAGAAACTTCCATTTAACTCAGACAATGAACACTAGCTTTCCAGAAAGGATTTTATATTTTCATCATCAAACTTACATTTTTTGTAAAGTCTTTTCTATATTGAAAGCAATGAAATTTATGTGGCACATTTTGGGTTTTTAGCTATGAGGGATTTTATTGTTTATCTCCTAAAACAAATACATTATGGTTTCTGCCTTTTGGGAACTATCAGGTAAAACACAAAACTAAGTAAAACCAAAGCTTTTTCCCCTTTTTTGCAAAACTGCTTAATGGAGTCATGCTAGATTAAAAATAACAAGGTAGGGATGATTCAGGTAAATGCCAAGGAGTTTGACACGATGAACGTGTAGCTGATTCCATGCTAATGTACCAAAAATGTGCCGTCCTAAAGAGGTTTATTATTTTCTATACTAAATGATCCATGTACAAAAAACTATCAAATGCTATTGCTACTCATATTCACTGATGTCCCTCAGACACTACCTACACAACACACATGATACTTCTGGAGGATGTCGGCAATGTGGGAGCACCTGTAGAATTTGGTCAATAAACACAATGTTGCAGTTAGATGACAAAAAGTAATTGAAGGTAATTAACATGAACGCACTATACAGTATACCTTGCCATTTACAAGAGGTGACTTTGAAGGCATTCACCGTAAGAAAATGTAAAAGCTTATGATGTGTTTTTACGTATGTGCATCCCCAGTACTGTCCTGGGTCTCAAACCCTCCATCAGCATAAGGATGAGCACTGCCAGCTGTGGTTTGCTACTGGCCTAGAAGTTCATCAGCTGAGAGAAACCATATAAACTGGGCAAAATCAGAGGACAGGAACGTCTAAAAGAAATGAGTTTTGAGACCGAACCCCCTAAAAACTTTAAGAAGAAAAGAAACATGTGAAATCTTGGAAGAATTTCCTCTTCCAGCATGTAAGCCTGAGGAAAAATGCCCCTGACCAGCATTTGTTTAAAATTTAAACTATAGTTTTAGATCATTGTGGCTAGTTAATGTTCATCTGTGTTTAATTACACTGCATCTGAAATAACAAAGTTAAATATAAAACAAGAATATTTTTTGTTGGCCTCCAGTAAAATAGTATCTTGTAAGCTCCATGATCTAAGCATCCGTAGTAAACAAATATAGCTTTACAGAGGGAGGACGGGAATTGCTTAAGCATCTCTTCTTATACCCAAAACTGCACATTACACATTAGGAATCAGAAAAAAATTCACACCTCTGAATCTGAAGCCTAAGCAGAGTGCTACAAGAAATGTGTCACATAACTGGCTTCAGGAAGAACTTTAAATTCCTAAGGCAAAATATAGCACTTCTGTCACTTTCAAGTATCTCATATTTGCATGCTAATTTCTCAAGGCTCAGAGGGCTTTGCCAACTCTGTGTCTCCAGTCCTCAGAGGTGGATGGTTGTCATAGCTGGACTTTTTCCATTTACAGTCCAGAGGAGTTGGCTGATTTGTGGAAGAGCAGGTCAGGTTCGCTTTCCATTCAGTGACCTAACTGGGGCCCCTGGGAAACAGAAGTCCGGTGCAGGAGGTAGAATCCAGCCAATGCTCCAAGCTGCTGATGCTTGTTGACATTTTCACTGTCAGCGGCCTTCTTTCCTAGTCTAGTGCTCTACGGCTCCCAGTTTGTCTCTGGAAAACAACAGTTTTGTTTTTCAGACACTCAAACAGGCTAAATGTTTCCATCTTAGAAAGAAACAGAATCTCCTGAAATCAATGCAATATTTTAGCAGAGATAAGATCAAAAAATGAGGAAGGAACCCAAGTATGATTTTCTCCCCATAGTCTCTTCTTGAGTCACTAACCCAATCCAGATCTTCAAGTTATTTGATGCCTTCATGGTTTTAATCATTTTCTCTATATTTTTTTAGGTATCCGGAATCAAACTCATGACCTTGTACTTGCCAGGCAGGCACCATGCCACTGAGCTATATCTCTGGCCCCTTCCTCAAAATTTTGACTACAAAGTTTGCTGTTTGAAAAAAAAAAAGCAATAACATATTAAAATAATGTTGTTAGAATAGACTTTCAAAAATTAAGCAAATACTCCTTTTCTGAAAGCTGTTAATGACGAGAAAATGATTTGGTAGGCATTGTATACTAGCCAATTTATCTATTCCCTTTGCTGGAAGAGTATTTCTGCAACATTGCAAAACTTTTTTCACAATTAATTACTTAAATTGCTGTCTTTTTCACTAAACTATTTAGTTAGAGAACTGGAGAATAATAATTTTCCAAAGTTGAAGTGGTTATCAAGTATGAAAAGGATAATTTACAATCTCGGGGGAAGAAGAGGGATACTACCCAGCAGAAAAATGAATGCAAACAGAGAACAAACCAACGTAACGTGTAACTCTACTCTCCACCTCCCTGAGTGAGTTTGAATCAGCTGTATGAGTCTCAAGTTAAAATAATTTGCTGAATGCAACAGCTATCAGTGGGAAGGGGTTAGTATTTGAATCTACAATATCTGATTCCCAAATTCCAACTACTTTTGATATATCACATTGTCTCATTCACAAAATAAGTCAGCCTCCAAAAGAAATTCTCCTTTTTTTTTCATTTATCAACAAAGAATTATCAAATGCAATCCAGGAAGACTGTAGGATTTAGAAAGACAAATATAAACAACAAAACTAGATCTCAAAGTACACATTACTAGCATTATAATTCAGTGATAAGAATATAATTTATATTCATATCAAGGTCATTTTTAGTAATTAGTTCAGCCCATCAGATATTCATAGATTGAATTAAATTAAAGAATAAAGAGACATGTAGGTATTATAGATCAAATTACTTTGACCAGTGTTAAGTAAAATTCTGTCTCTATCCCTGCCTCTGCCTCTCTCTCTCAATACGGCAATAAGCTAGTGCTGTTGTGCTTAAACCCGTACATATAGTAAATGTAAACTTGAAATCACTGTTTAGTGTATTTAGACCAATTCCTTTAAGTAGATTGTAAAAAGAAAAAACAGACAATCCAAGAAATGACCTTGAGAGGAACAGTTGTTCCTTTAATGGGGACAATGCTTTTGGCTAGATTTCAGCATCACTAAAAAATTTCAAATTCTATACAAACCTAGGAGGATACCTCTGGAAAATCCTTAGAACTCATAATTGTAGGTGATCTTGAAATGCACGCTTTAGGCAGAAATGACATTTTAGGTCCTAACTTATTACAGTCTACTTAGTTTTATTTCCATTGCATGAAATTCTATGTGAGCATGTAATTGGCATCCATTAATCAGCTGATTAACGACATTGGTGTTATTTTTAAAATATTAATATTAAAATATTAACCCATACATATAAATATACTTGAAAATCAAATACTTCCTCTAAAAAATCTAGAGTTGTGATAACAAGTGTGGAAAAGAAGGAATTAGTTATCAAAAAGAACTGACAGACTAAAAAGAAGATAGGGAACAATGGTTTATTAAAGGCAGCTCATAAAATATCTAATAAAAGCAGTAGCTTCAGAACACTAAAAGTGTATGAAGTTATTAACATTAGGTTCTTCATTCAGCTAGTAAATCAATCATTCAGTCAAATACTTATAAAAACTCAGAAAACAAAATATTGTACCACTGATTATCACATACGAAAGTTTTTCAGTCAACTGGACAAACATTCTGCAGTATGGGCCTCAAAATGCAATACTTTTTCTGAGAATATGAAAAGACAAGAGATAAGGCATTCCCTGTCAAGGGATGGCAGCGGTGTGAACATTAGGTGGCAAACGCAAAACAGCAAATGGTTGGTTTCAGCACAGTGAAATTCAGGACAGAATGGCTTGTCTGTCTCAGTTTGCACAGGATAAGCTGGCAAGATAGACTGAAGACTAACCCCTTCCCTTCCAGTTCCACTATCCACCATGACTAGGGCTAGCACAAGCGAACAAACGTGCTCTACTAGTCCGCCAATGAGCCATGGGTCCAGAGGCCTAACTGATATGTGTGTTCACATGTATCCACACACAAGTCTGTGTGTGTGTGTGTGTGTGTGTGTGTGTGTGTGTGTGTGTGTGTGTGTGTTAGGTACTACAGTATCATCTTGATTGAAACAGTGGATAAATACTGGAACTTTTATAAGAATGGAGTAGATGGTCATTTGCTTTAGTTTAAGTGCCAGGCACATATATATTTCTAATTATACATTGGATATCTTATTTGACTAAAAGAGCATTTTAATAATAATTTTCTGCCATAAATTATGTCAAATCTTCTTTAAAAGAATCTTTACCTTAAAATTCAGTCACGTATAAAAGTTTTCAAGTCACCAAAGAATATGCTGACTGTAAAATTTGGCCAAAGTTTAGTTATTGCATAAATTTTTATATATGTTGATATGGTGGATTTTATTTTACCTGAATAATAGAGATGTACAAGAATAGAATTTCCCAGTTTGGGGCAGTCATTCTGCCAGCATATAGAATGATTAACTGAACTACACTTCAAAAAATGCAGAATCATCCCTGTAAATCAGCAAATCCTGCTTAAAAACCTAAAAGTAGAATGCATATTGGTAGTGCTCTGGCATTTTTACATTCCCAGACATTTTCATATATACTGCTTCCATTTAGTTAGGTATCATTTTCGTATCAATCCCAGATTAACAAGCTGAGGATCAAAACAGTGAAATAGCCCTCATCCCACAGGTCATGAAGTGAACTGTGATGTAACTGGGATATGAATGGAAAAGATACAGTGATTTCAATAGCTTTTTAAAGTTTGGGTAGTAAATAAACCCATTCCTCTGCATACCTCAACTCTAATTTCTTCTTTGAATTTCAGACATAAACATTTTTAGTAACTCCTTATACCTTAGCATTATATCTGTGACTAAAAATCATCCTGGCACAAAATGTTTATTCCTTCTCCTCAATTCTTCATTCTCTTTGCCCAAGGCTGCTTCTTTCCCATTCTTCCCGATCTCCTAAGTACAAGAGTTGAATACATTAAGAGGTCCCAATATTGATTACTGGTGGTGAAAACCATAAGCAAAAAAGTCACTTGAGTGGACATTGTAAGGGCTCTCCTGTGGGTCAGCTTTCTATGCATTTAACAAAATACTGGCGATAATCAATTTTAAAATAGGAAAGATTTATTGTGTCTTATAGTTTCAGATCTTTCAGACTATGGTGGTCTGTCCCATTGCTTTGGAGTCTATATCAAGGCATCATGTTTTCACAGGAGTATGAGGTGGAGAAACCGTCTCACCTTATGGCACCCAGGAATTGAAAAGAAAAAAAAGAGAATAGTCAGGGTCCCCCAATCCCCTCCATGACACATTTTCCTATGGACCAGAAAACTTTCAACTTGACCCCACAAATTAAAGGCCCCACAACCTTCAATTGCACTACACACTGAGAAACAAGCCTTTGTCACATGAGACGTGAAAAAACATGTATCTAAACCATAGCAGTTATGAAGACATGGAGAAAGAAGCATTGGAATAGGAACTAATTAAAAGTCTAAATTATATATGTATTGTGATTGAAACTAAATGTGAGTGTGTGTGTGTGTGTGTGTGTGTGTGTGTGTGTGTGTGTGTGTGTGTCTATAAATATGCACAGATTGGGTAAAGCTAGAAAGAAATATATGCAAATTAAAATTTTGGTGAAATTATCTTCACAGCCAAGGGGGAAAAAGAAAGATTTGCAGCAAAGGTACTTATTAAATCTGAAAATCTTGTAAAAATTCCAACAACAAAATCAGATTTTAATGTGTTGCTAAGTAATTTTTCTTCAAAAATGTAAAAGAAGACACCAGACTTCTTTCAAGCTTTAGACTAAGTTTTTGAAACTTCCGTCTATTTTCAAAATATTTAAAGTTCTGTACTTCACTTCTGACAAGAAGTGTGGCAAATAATCATTGAGAATTTTTTCTTTGCGATCAAGATATTAGCTCTGTCTTGGTTACTGGGACAAAATACGCAACACCCAAAGTTAAGGAAGGAAAGGTTTATTTAGCTCACGGCTTGTTGGGTTGCAACAAGGCAGAGTGGAGTGGCTGAGGGGAAGCCACTCACGGTAGCAGAAGACAGCAAGTGCAACAGGAGCAAAAAGCAGGGAACGACCCTCTTTCCCCGCTCACATTGCAAGCTGCTACCAGTCCTAGGGTGGGAGTGGCCCTCACACCCTTTCCCTGTTCTCCTCTCGCACACTCTCAGAGTGTCAAGAAATGAGGACCCTGGACCCCTGCTGAGTCACTTAGTGAAACTTCTAAACTTCTCAAGTTGTCACCTTTATCAACCATCCCAATATCCTGGAGCATAAATAGCTGCTATAGGGCAAGTCCTCTACACCCTAGGATGTAGAACTGCTGAGTTACTTAGTGAAACTTCTAAACTTCTCAAGTTGTCACCTTCATCAACTATCACAATATCCTAGAGCATAAATAGCTACTATAGGGCAAGTCCTCTACACCCTAGGATGTAGAACTGCTGAGTTACTTAGTTAAACTTCTAAACCTCTGAGGTTGACCCAATGTATCAACCATCACAAGCAGTAACAAGAGAATATAAACAGAGAAACTGAACCATTTCCTTCCAGTCCTTAGCCATGGCAGCAACCTATCATTTTCATTAAAAGGCTCATGTTTCTTCGCCAATAAGATTAGTTCCTCTATTTATTACTCAGTTTGGGGGGCTGCTATAATAAAGTACTGCTTAAGGATCCTGGGTTTGATAGGTCTGATGTTTCTTACTATGAAATAATAATATGAGAGTAAAATTAAAAACAGTTACCAAGATTTAAAAGTGTAAAATCTTACATAATGGCAGAAGGGTCACAAATAGAGAATATAGCCTCATTAAAGATAAATGTATTTCTTAATGAAAAAGTACAGTTCAACTGGGGAGCCATGAAGCCTTTTGTGCAACAGGGTAGCCTTCCTTGCCTGTCTGTGGAGGTCAGCGCCAGTGAAGTGTTTACGTGGAGTGGGGTGCATGCACACACTGATAAGCATATGAAAGGGAATAGTATCATCTAACACACCTAAGTGTTTCCTTATATGACATGTTATGAAGACCATAAGCCCTCCTCCAAACATCCTTCCCAAGAAGGAATATTTTCCTTATGAACTTTATCATTTAAACTTTAATACAACTAACAAAAATAAGATGTTGCTTTCACATTTTTCAATATCGTAAGAGTGTACATTACTTTTGTTATGTAGAACTTCCACTGCCGTATCTGAAGATTTAGGAGGTAGGTGGGAAAGATAAAGTAGGTGTTATATGTTGAAAGAAATCAGCCTGTGTAGGGTACAAAGACAGACATTTTGGGTGAGGTGGATGTCCAGCTGGCCTGGAGAAAGCGAGCCCTGATGCTGTGGGCCTCAGCTGGAGAGGGATGGCCTCTAGAAACTCTACAGTCAGCAACTAGCTGGGACCTTACCCTTGCAATTGAAAAATCCCACATTCAACCAGTGAGAAAGAGCTTGAAGACTAATTTTACCCCAAGTTCTCAGACTACATGTGAGTCTGACCAGTGCTTTGATTTCAGCCAAATAACAACCTGAACAGAAAACCCAATTCCTCTCTGCTTATTTTCTAACTCACAGATTTGCAGGATGATAAATTTCTCATATTTAACCTTGTGATTTATTTAAATCTGTGATAATTTGTTATACAGCAACAGAGAAATTATGAACCATATGCAACAAGGAGCTCTGGTCTTAAAGTCTTGAGATGATTATGTATGATAGCAAGCTCCAGAAAAAAGCATTGAGTTCCAATTTTATTGCCACCACATCTTAATTGTGGGACTTTTAGATGACTCTTAACCAATCTGAGTCTCTAGGTCATTTTACAGTAGTTCTGAAAATTTTAGCCATAATATTACTTACTAGACATAATCATTGGAAAGTGACTAGCACACAGTAGAACTATGATATTCCATTAGAGCTGTCATTAGCTTAAGTGCACAAGTTCAAAGGACACATGGAGGTAGAACCTATTTCGAGACAAGTGTATAAAGAAGACATTTTTGCCACCTTGAAGATCAATATACAGATATGGAAAAAAATCTGTTAAGCAGTTCCATAAGGTTCTATCAGGCCACTATGGCAAAATAAAATGGATGTATATTATGGTTTAAATATAAATTGTCCCTTTGCCCAAAGCCTCATATGTTCAGAGGCAGAATTCTGGGAGAACGATTGGTAGATTAATCCACTGAGGAGATCATAATCCTAAGGCATTAATGAGGCTGGTAGAAAAAGGAAGTAGGAAGGAGTGAATCAAGGAAGTGTGCCTTTGGAGACTGATAGTTGATCCTCAGCACCTTCCTCAGCACTTCCTGGCTCTCCTTGCTTCCTCACTGCCGTAGAAGGAGCAGCTCTCCCCCAGCAAGACCATCGCCTTGAGACTTGTGCTTTGGGGCCAGTCTACCATGGACTGGAAATTCTGAACTATAAGCCAAAATAAATATTTCCTTCTGTAAATTATTTTTGTTCAAGTATTTGGTCACAGCAAGAAGATTCTACTTTTTTGTTGTTTTTTATCTTTCTTTCGTTTGTCAAACTACAATTTTAGGCCTTATATAATAGGACACCAAAAGAAAATCTTTTTCTCAATTCTGTTTCATCTGACATTAACAGATATACTATAGACTTTTTGCTTTTCTTTATATCTTATGGATTATCTCTTTCTGTATTTTAACTTATTATTCTTCAGTTATTTCTTATACAGTATGTCATTAAGTCTTGCTTTTTTATCTGTTAAGTCTAACTCATAATTTGTTATAACTCTCCATTTTGTATACATATGTCAAAATATCATTTGTACCATATATATATATATATATATACTTATTATTTTTCAACTGTAAATATTTTTTAAAATAAGAATCTCATTCTACAGACTATATTTGAAGAAACACGTAGCCCATGTCCACTAATTTGTTAATCTTTCAAAATGAATTAATTTGAGATGTACAGGCACTTTCTCGCTCCAGTTCTTTCACTTGGAAATATGAATTTACTTCACAGCATTTACCGAGATTTTGGTAAGTGTAGAAACTTCGATGTGCAGATCTTTTTTAATATATTATCTGAATACAAGTCGTCCATAGTCTCAGATTACTTAAAAGGCAAAAGATTTATACAATCTGAAGAGAAACCAGAGTATTCAGATTACTTACTCATTTAGGGAATTTAAACACAATTATCCAATTCATCTGAAATGGTAAGAATACAATATTAGCAATTAAAAATTCCTCCTTAATATTTTCTAAAGTGGCCATCTCTATTAAGAAGTTCCTGGCCACTCCCAGTGTCCCCAAACTCCCCTCTCCAAGAATGTGAAAGTGATGATACTTGAATGAAATGTTGGATTTCCCTGAATATTTAAGAAGCCACTGGTGGAATCTAGTGTTTGGCCACTAATCAGGACCTGTGACACAAAAATAGCAGCTACCCAGATTGTAATGAGTGGTGCAACTGGCAGGTGTGTAGGATTTTTGTTCCAAGAAGTTGGGAGGCTCACAGAAATGGCAGTGGGAAGCCAAGGGCCATTACCATGAAGACACTTATGCAATTGTATGGAAAAGCCAATGTGTTAAGGAGCTGAGTCATTTGAGTGATCCATCTTTAATCTCGATCTTTTAGTTCTAGTCACACCTCCCATTAACAATATCATCAGTTGACTTCTTGACTGCAGTCTTATGAGAGACTCTGAACTAGAACCTACTTAGGCAGTGCTCAAATTTCTGACACAAAGAAATTATAAGGTAATAAATAGTGGTGTAAGTTGCCAAGTTTTGGAGTTCTGCTCAAAAGGCCTCAATCTAGGACACTGTACACAAACCAATGTGATAATAGTAATGTGATTATTCAGTCACCACACAACCAGATGAAGCAATCATACTCTCTGCTTGCATAAATTTTAAAGCCTTAGTGTTTAAAATGAACATTTGTTACACTGTATAAATAAACATAGAAGATCACTATCATATATTGTATCAAGCATATCTATAATATATTCATAATGCATTTAAAGCTATACTAAATTATTATTTATACAACAATTAAGGCCAGGTATAGTGGTACATGCCTGTAATCTCAGCACTTAGGAGGCTGAGGCAGGGTGGTCATTGCGAGTTCAAGACCAGCCTGGGCTACAGAGTGAGCTCAAGGCCAGTCTGAACTGCATAGCAAGACTCTGTCTCAGAAAAAGAAACAATTAATCAATTCTACTTGATATCAAACTCCATGAATACAGAAGCAATGTACTCTTTTGAAAAATCCTTTTATTCTTTTCAATTTCTTCCCAGGACACAGTCCATGAGTGTTAAATAAATACTTAACCAAAACTAACTAACTAAATAAATAAATACTTAACTATCCTAATCTGAACTAATATGGAAAAAGGCAGAAACACTTTTGCTTATTTAATAGGTACTATTTAGATTATTGATTTTTTCATTATACAAAATTATAAAAAATAGATAACCCACACTTCAGAATGATTCAAATTTCTGTTTTACTGATGCCTTTTTGCTATGAGATAAACCAGTACATCCTAGTGAAAGTCTAGAAAATGACCTCTTTTGCAGTAAGAAAAGTATCAGAACAAACTCAGAACTTTGAAAAAATATTTCTATATAGAGTAACAAAAGCATTTAAGGAATAAGTAGTTGTCATGATGAATTGCAGGGTATCACAAACCCTACATCCCCACTTTTATAATAAACCCGATAAATATATCATTGTCACTTCTGAAAATCACTTAGCACTATTTCAGAGTTTCTTAGTTTCACAACTGGCAGTGGAAAATGTAATATAAGAGGTAATATTTCAGCAACCCTGACCTTTTGGTCAAGGGCCCAACACACTTAGTTTTAAATGTGGTATTAGATTTTCTATTGCAATTGAAAATTCTATAAAGTATTTTGAGTATAGAAAGTCAGTCTGAAGCTCTGCAACTCTTTTCTACTATCTAGAAAAAACTATTTTTATTTATTATAGTCACAACACTCTTGTCTTAAAATTTTGAATTGTAATTTCTCTTGTCAAAGTATCCAAGCTCCTCATTTGAAACATCATATCCAATAGTACTTCCTCCTTATCAATATCATTACATGACCTCTTCCTAAATATTGTTTCATTTGCCCTAAGGGAATATGGTGTTTAACCTTTGGTTCATGGTATTTCTGTTATTCGCAATCATTCTCACCGATCTCAGGTGAGTTTAGACCTCGTCTATTCACTCATTGCACTTTTATCTTGTGACTTAGCACAGGCTTAAGAACTAGGATTACATAATCTGTGAGAAGAAGAAATTGCATCTGAACAGTAAGGATTTTATTGCACCTCTAAAACACGCATGCTACCAAGGTGGAAAAACAAGTTCTGTAGTGAATCTGTATAGAAGAACACATCTTAGTATGATAGTTAAGCATAGCTTTTCAGAAGTTGTATTAAAATCCTAAATATCCTTCTTAGTTACTATTTCCTATGCTTCAAGTGCTCAGATTTTCAATCACTCTTTGGAGATTGAATCAGGAGGATATATATATATATATATATATTGAGGTAGGCTTACAATAGCTGCCTAGAGAGTCACGTGTGAGAGAACACAAAGGTGCTGTCCATCTGCTGGAAAGCCAATGAATCGTCAAAAGTCAAAGGCCTGGAACTCACTGTAGAATCCCATGCAAGTCTCAATCAGGAAGACCGAGGGTCACTTGAAAGGCAGAAGAGTCTGCACTGGAAACCTAGAGACAGACATGAACAGGGGATAATGCAGCCTGGAGCTCCTCCAAGGAAGCAGAAGCAAGATTTCCTTCTTCTTTCCCTTTTTATTCCACCCGAGCTACAATCCCATTGGTTGGTGCCACCAACACTGAGGATGGGTCTTTCTTCTTCAACGAGTCAGTCATCCAGAACTGTGCTAAACTAATCTACTAGTCCTTTTTCACTTAAATTGATACCACAGTGAATTATTACAGAGGTGAACTGCTTTCCATTATGTTTTTTTTTGTTTGTTTGTTTTTGTTTGTTTGTTTTTGCAGTACTGGGGATCGAACTCAGGACCCTGCGCTTGCTAGGCAAGCGCTTATTCCACTGAGCTATATCCCCAGCCCTCCATTATGTTTTAAGTGTTGTATTTTTCATCAATCCATCAAGCAGAATATGTAATTAAGTCCTTTTCTAGGCTGAACAAACTGCAAGAAAAGTGCAGGCTTAAATATACTATTTCATCTTACTTTTATTTAACATTCTTTTGTAAGAAGTTACCTTTATCCTGTTATGGAAATCTTCCTGCATTCGTCTAAAAAGACAGTAATACAACACTAAGAATGAGTCATGATTTAAACCATGGGTTTTAGAAGATTATGATGTGTCAGTATACGCTGCCCAGTTGTAACAGATGTGCCATTCAAGTGTAGGCTATTAAGGGTGGAACCTGTGTGTGCACTGTAGGAATGGTATATATGGGAATACGGGAAATCTGTCTACCTACCTCTAAATTTTGCTATGAACACTAAATTGTTCTAAAAATAATAAAGTCTTTTGAAAAAGACTTTGACAGCTTCACAGTCTATTTCAATTTAACAATGGGGAGTCTGCCTCTAAGAAACACTCTTTCTTTCTATAATTTAATTGTGCTTTAGTCTTTAAAGAAAAGTCTATAATTTTTGAACTCTGTCAACTGATAAAAATATTAGATGTTATCCCCTCCATGAAAAGAAGAACATCTCAAAAACAGAATTAAAATTGTCAGGCATTAGTAGGACTTTAGTCCCCGATCAGTGTGGGCTCCACAGACATTTCTCTTTAGAAATCCTGTGAACTAAACTTACATTTATAATGCCCAACGTTGTTCTAGAAGGTAAGGAAAAAATTTTTAATCTGATAGAAAGTTATATAGACTATTAAAGTAACTACTATTAGTTGCAATACTCTATAAAATTCCAAATAGGAAGCTTTCTGCAACAACATGGAAAAAAATCCTCCAAAATTTTAATAAATGAGTAATTTAGCCAAAATTCCTTTGTTATAGGCATAGTACAATAAACAGTGAAGGAGTTAAAAGATGGACCTCAAATATTTCTCTTTTCCTCAGAACTCTCCTTGTACTTCCAGTCTCCTTGACCCACCACAAAGTTTCTGGGCATTCTTTTCTCCTTCCTAAAGGCCGTTCTTTTTTCTAACACGAAGCAACTCCACCAGGTGGTAACACTAAAACTTTAGCAGACTCATGTTTCTTTGCAAAACCAAATAATGTGAAGTCGGGGCAGCATCTTTCCAACTTCTTTGGTCACCCTCACTATCTTCTATGTTACATTCATCACTCATCAACAAATTCCTCATTAACTACTAACTTTATACTGAGGAGACATAGTAAAGAAGCCATAGTCTTGGTATCAAAAGTTACTCTGACTAAAAATGCTACATAAGCCTGTATGGCTAAGATCAACCTTCCTCCAAATATATGTGAAATCATTTATTTTCAATATATTATGCAAATACCACACACATAAGATCCAATTCTAATTTTTCTTTTTCTTTGTTACTTTTTACATAGGCAATTCTCTTCCATCACATTATTTAAACACACACTATATGATAATAATTCTCAAAAAGAAATTCTGAAACTCCAGATACAATGGTTTACCTGAAAATACTTGTTGATAAGAAATAAAAGTAGAATTATAAGATGGATGGATCACAAGAGAAAAATATGAGTGGGGAAAAATACATTATGCAAGAGATGCCATAATTTCAAATCAAGGTGGAATAGAATGATCAAATTCATTCCCTTGCCTAAACTAATAAAAATTCCAACAAAATATATAAAATGATCCTGAGGCAGTACATGTTAGATAACAAAGGACAGTGACTCCTAAGACATGCTGGAAAATGAGCAAGGTACGGCTTGTAGGATACATGCTTTCTGCTGTATCCCACAAGGGGTGAAGTACAAGCAAAAGAAACCTATCAGACTTTATGGTTGAAGAGACAGAATTGAGAATTAGAGACCACTGCAGCTAGAATTAACAAGGCAGACTGCTGGAGAAGAGACAGGGCTTCCTCAAGCACGTAGCAGAGTATTGATGAGCACGTGGGTGTGATGAAACAACTGGAAGCTAGTGAAAGACCCATTTCAAAGGATTCAAGGGAAGAGGCCCCTGGTACTGGCTATGGCTGGAAATACTGATGTTTCCCAATAGAGATTGGAGGAAACCCTACAATTCATGGGGCGACTGTGAAGTATTAGGAAAGGGCCTGCTTCAGGAGCTTGTAATGGCTATACACCAGTGGGACACATAGAAATATCTAGAGCTACTGCATTAAGTAGATTAAGGCCAGGGATTGGCCTGCCACTGCATCGTGTGAGGACCACCCCTCCCACTGTGGGTGTCAAAATACAAGAGTTTAGAATGACACATTTTAAACACAAAAAGGAAACAGCTTTCATCCCAGACTGATGCATCCTGCAAAGATATCCTTCACAGTTAATGGAGAAATAAGATTATTTCCAAGATAAAAAGCATCTAAGACATTCAGGACCACCAAACCAATACTCAAAAAAAAAAAATCTGAGAAGTAGTTTAGAAAGAGACAATGGAGCTAAAAAGTTCAAAAGATCTAATAGAATGAAGGCATCGTGGAGCGTGAGCAATTCAGTAGAAGAGGAAAAGGGCCAATAGCAGCAGGAAAACACACAATGACCTGAATAAGTTAATATCTACCCGTTATAGATACCAATGTGAGTGGGGAAAATCCAGTATTATGTGTATTCAAAAAGCACATTTAAAGATGAAAAATTTCAACCAGTTGTCCCTCAAAGAAATCCCTCAGAAAACTGGGACTGGAGATCTCATTCAACTCAGCTATTCCCCTTCTGGGTATCTTTTCAGAAGAATTAAAAACATCATCTCACAGCAATACATGTGCATCTATGTTTATAGCAGCTCAACTCACAAGAGCAAAATCTTGGAAACAACCCAAATGCCATCAACCAAGGAATGGATAAAAACGATGTGATTTTTCTATATAATGGGATACTACTGAGCCATAAAGAAGGACAAACTTGAGACTGATAGGCAAATGGATGCAACTTGATACCATACTCATGAGTAAAAGAAATCAGACTCACATGTGTAAACATCATATTGTCCCCCTCAGGTGAGAAACTGAGAGAGTAAATAAGGCCCCAAATGCACAATAGACACTGTGAAGGGGGAAGAAATGTTTCAAAAGGAAAAAGGAACTAAGGTGGGGGGAAGGAAGGAAGGGAAAAGGAAATAAAACAAAATACAAGACAGGGATATTAATAGTCTCTCTTAGTTCATTGAAAAGGTTTGTGCTAATATCATTTGGAGACTATTTTATGCCCAAATCTTTACTCTGAGTAACTGCTTTAAGTATAACAACATTCAATGTATCAAGTATTGTTATTCTCCTATTATTTTGTTACGAAATTTTGTTTTACTGTTTTCCATAAAAAGGAACCAAGTTCAATCAAATTAAAAAGAAATTCATAGGCTAAAAATCAAGTGATGGAAAACAATATTCCAAGCAACAGGAATCTGAAAACAAGCGCAAGCAACTGTCCTACTTTCAGACAAAGTAGACTTTAAGCCAAAATTGTTTATAATATGCAAAAAATGACACTATATATAGGTGAAGGGAACTATTTAATGAGAAGAGATAACATTACAAACATATATGCTCAAAAGAATCATACACTTGACTTCATAAAACAAGTAGTGTGGATGTAAAAGATCAGATAATTGTCAGTACAATTGTAGTGAGGGATCTCAATACTTCATTCTGACAAATAGATCAACTAGAAAAAATCCTCAAAGAAATATCAGAGATGGACCAAACCTCTGAACAAGTGACCTAATATCTATAGTGTATTCCACCCAATAACAACACAATACGGATTTTTCTGGCAGCACATGGAACTTTGTCCAAAATGCACCACATACTAGCCAAAAAATGATGCTTCAGTAAATGTAAAAGAATCAAAGTTTTCCATGCATATTATCAGATCATAGTGCAATGAAACTAGAAATGAATGGCAACAAAGACAAATTATGTGAACACATGGAAATTAAACAAAAAACTCTTGAATAATCAGTGTGTCAAAGAAGAAATTAAGGAAGAAACAAGAACATTCCTATAATTAAATGATAAGGCCAATACAACATACTAGAATTTGAGACACAATAAAAGTCCTAAAATGGAAGTTATAGCTGTGAATGACCACATCAGAACACAGAGCAAGCCAAATAAATAACATAATGAGGTACCTCAAGTACCTAGAAAAACAAGAAAATTCCAAATGCAGAACTAGTACAAGGAGGGAAATTATAAAGACCAGAGGAGAAATTAATGAAATAGAAACTAAAAAATAATAATACAAGAAATCAGTGAACTAAAGAGCTGGTTCTTTAAAAGAATAAACAAAATAGACAACTCTTAGTCAACTGTACCAAAAAAGTGAAATAAAATACAAAAATAAATCCAATTAGAAATGAAAAAGTTGGAACCACAATGTGTAGCACCAAAATTCAGAAGATTATTAGCAACTATTCCACAAATATATATGCTAACAATTTAAAGAACTCAAAACAAAGGGAGAGATCACTAGATGTACACAAATTACCAAAACTGAGCCAGTAGACTAAAAAGTTCAGAATAACCAACTAATAAGCAATGGAATTGAAGCAATAATAAAAACCCTATCAATGAAACACTAAACAGTTTATAATGAGTGTCACGTAGTCAGCAATGGAAATTTATGTACTGACTATTCAGAGCATTGCTCAAGCAGGTGTCATTTCAACTGGTGGAATCTTGTTTCAATAAATTTGATAAAATTGTTTTTATATTTCCTATTAAATTAACTTACAAAAATTAATAAAAGTATGCAATTTCTTCCTGTATTTAAATAATTGGACTGATAAGAATGTAAGAAAAGACTAGGAACTGACAGCATCACCACAAAATTCTACAAGACTTCAGGAATGATAAAACACACAGTACTCCCAAAATTCTTTCATGAAATTGAAAGGGAGGGAATACTCCCAAAGTCTTTCTTGGAACCTAGACTTTCCCTGAGTCCAAAATCACAGAAGTATCCAAACAAAAAGACAACTACATGCCAATTTCTCTAGTGAACATGGATGCAGAAAATTTTAACAAGATACTGGCAAACAGGATGCAGCGATTTATCAGAAAGATCATACACCATGACCACACAGGTGTTATTCCAAGGACACAAAGATGGTTCAACCTACTCAAACCAATAAATGTACTCTACACATAAACACAAGCAAGTTTTTTAAAAATCACATGATCAACTCAATAGATGCAGAAAATGCCTTTAACACAATCCAACATCTAGTCATGATAAAAAAAAAAACCTTGAAGAAAATAGGTATAGCAGAAAAATAGGTATAGAAGAGATTAGCTCTATCTGATAGAATTCACTTATGGCAAACATACTATTAACATCATATTAAGTGGGGAAAAACTGAAAACTTTCTTTCTAAAATCAGAACAAGACAAAGATACATACCATCACTACTCCTGTTCAACATAGTTGGCAAAATCTTAGCAAGAACAAGCCAAGAGAAAAAAAACAAATTAACTACTGAATTTAGTAATGTAGCAGGACACAAAATCAAACACATTACTATACACTAATAACAAACTCACTGAGAAAGAAATTAGGAAAAGGATACCTTTCACAGTAGCATTAAGAAAATTTAAATACCAAGGATTTGGCCTTCACAAGGGAGTGGAAAACTTCTACAATGTAAACTACATTACCAGATTGAAGAGGACATCAGAAAATGGAAATTTTCCCATGCTCCTCGACAGGTAGAAACAGGAGTTGAAACAGTTATACAGTTACTTCAAAAACCCATACGTATATCTAATATAATGCTAATCAAAATAACAACAGCATTCCTCGCAGATCTAGAGAAAATAATCCTAAAATTCATACAGTATCAGAAGAGAGCTAGAACAGCAAATGCAATCTTGGATAATAAAAGCAAAGCAGGAGGCATCACAATCCCACATTTGAAGTTATATTACAAAACCACAGTAATAGAAGCAGCATGATACTAGGAAAGAAAAACAAAACAAAAAAAAAGACCTGTGAATTATTGAAGCACAATAGAGAAAGTATAATTAACTCCAGACCCATTCAGCTACTTGGTATTTCACAAGGGGATGAAGATATATACTAGAGGAAAGATAATCTCTTTAATAAAGAGTTCTTTGAAAAATTGGATATCCATATTCAGGCCCTTATGTCTCACCATGTACTAAACTAAAATAAAATTGGATCAAAGATCTAAATGTTAAAACAAAAACATCTAATCAGATAGACATTAAAATAGATAACACTCTTGAAGACACAGGCATAGGCAACAGCTTTCTAAACAGAACTCCAAGGACACAAGATATAATACTAAGAAGCAACAAATGAGATCATATCAAATGAAAAGTTTTCTGCACAACAAAAGAAACAAGCAGTAGAGTACAGAGATAACCTACAAAATTGGGGGGAAAAAATTGCCAGCTATCATTTAGACAAAGAAGTAACAAGCAGAATATTTAAAGTACTGAAAAATTAGAACGGATGGGACGAAGGAAAGGAGAAAAGAAAAAGACAAAAATGTATGTATGTATGTATAGAGGAATATATATGAATATACATATGTGCAGGAGGGCCAACATGGTTCTACTAATGTATTATATCACTTAATGCTAAGCAATAATCGATGACAGGATATTAGATTAATAGTGTATATCTGTATGTGTTAGCCTGAACACACACTTCGAAGATATCAATATGTAAAGCAGCAACAAGCGGTGTTTTTTTTCTGTTGTTGCTGTTGTTGCTGTTGTTGCTGTTGTTGATGTATGCCTGTTTTCTTTCTTGTCTTTGGATTTTTGGTTCTTGTGTTTTCTTTTTTTTTTTT
>PVLD010025434.1:0-23718 GCA_004027595.1 Dinomys branickii
TTCCCAGTGCAGATCCTTGATACAGACTTGCATGAGACATTGTAGTGGGCTCTAGGTCTTCAGCTAGACTCATGCAGGACATTGCCATGGGATCCAGACCCTCAGCTGGATTCTTTTGGTCTTAGTGTATGGACAGATTTCTTGTGCTCTCTTTGTATATGACTCTTTGGGTGACTATCATTAAAAGTTCTATAAATTATGTGTCTGGTATCGTTTCACTTATAAACCCTGACTACAACAGCCAGGTCACAGGGCAAGCTGTCCACGTGGGTGTGAAGTGGTGATAGCATGAGACAGGCTGTCTCCACCGCAGCTGTGTTCAGGGCAAGAGGAAGCAGAAGGAAAAGGTGATTTCTGGGTGGGGGAATGGGTGGGCCCATCTGTGGCGCAAAGGGACGTGCCCAGGTGTGCTGTTTTGGAAATAAATACACCGGGCTTGTGTTCTGAAGCTGTAGTTTTTTTAAAAAGTATTTTAAATTGTTGATTTCCTGGTCTCCTTTCTGTCCAATTTTATTTCTTCTCCCTCAGGGTGACTATTCCCATTCCGGTTAAAAGCCATTGGAGAGATACTGAATGGTTATTGATGTATTCATTCATTTAACAAATTTTTTTTAACACAGACTACATGCCGGGTTTTTGGGGTTGGACATACACTGTAATAGTTGAGTGGGCCAATAATAATTCAGGTTTTTGTACTCGACGAGGGAAGAATCGCCAAGCATAGCATACACCCAGTAGTAAGCAATAAGCAGCTACATGTACTTTTATTTTTAAATTTTCTTTGCTCTGATGAATTTCTTTTTTTAAGCTTTTTTTTTTTTGAGGGGGGTCAGGGTTTTATTATGCAGTTCAGGCTGGCCTTGAACTCACTTTGTAGCACAAGCTGGCTTTGAACTTGCAGCGATGCTCCTGCCTCAGCCTCCTAAATGCTGGGATTACAGGCGTGGGCCACCATGCCCAGCACAGCTGCTTTTATTGAAGATCATAGGAAGTTGTGCTCGGGGCTGGTCTGTGCCTGAAAGGTATAACACAGACTGCACCCTGTGTGACAGAAAAGCAATACATGTGGGTACCAGCAGCACCAGGAAAGAGGGGGAAGGGGCTGATAAGTCGTGCTTTCAGAATTTAAAGGCCAGACACCTCTGCTTTAGGTGCCTCCCACTGAATTTCCCAAGCTGCCAGTGCTTAGGGGCACAGGGCGAACTCCTAAGCTTTTGTTATTTTATTTTCTCCCTTAGAGCCAGCTGGACATGGAAGGGCACAGTTGACTGTCTGGACTATTACAGACAGCTACATACTATTCTAGGCAGGTAGTACTATTATAGGCAGTCAAAGGGTGAGGCCCTGAAGGGAGTCAGTGCAGAAGATGAGAACACAGTACAATTGTGACTGGAGGCCAAGCCTCAAGATAAAGACAGAGCCGGCGTGGTGGCGCACACCTGTAATCCCAGCACTGGGGAGGCTGAGACAGGAGGATTACTGCAAGTTTAAGGCCAGCCTGAACTGCATAGCGAGACCCTGTCTCAAAAAAGACCAAAATAAAAGGTAAAGACAGAATGACCAGTCCTACTTGCCTCCACAAGGGATAAGCAGTAACGTGAAGATTATACTATAATTGGTATCACCTGGTCCAGTAAGTCTAAATGGACCTCAGTCACCCAAGTGGATGACTAGGACTTCTAGATCCATCCCTTCCTAAAAAGGCCCTTGTTCTTTCCATGCCCACTTGCTACATGACCTGCTTCCCCACTGGATCAGTATTACTTAAGCAGCTGTACTTGTAATCTTACTTTCTCGATCATAATTTTGATCCAGGTTGTACCCACCTGCATTGCTCTATAAAACTTCCTTTGAGAAGTTGGCAACACACTTTCAGGTGCCTTCCTGTTTCTCAGGAGCTATATCTCTCAGTAAATTTTTCCTACTCTTAACTGCTGTTGTTTCTTTGAATTCATTTTTCAATTTTGGGGAACACAAACTTGGCGGATCTGACATGTGGCAGGTTGGGAGATACATTATTTCCCGTGTATCAGAACCATCAGGTCCAGCCCTGGCCTCCTGAGAGCATTCCTTGTGAGAGACACAGTGATAGGGTCAAAACAGGGTGGTCAGAAGGAGCCCTCTGAGAAGAGGTTGGGGTGAGAGAGCTGGTGTGTGGGTGCTCCGCTGGAGGGAGCCAGGTACCTGCTGTGTGCATGTTACCAGGTGGGGATACTACCGCTGCAGTCAGGCTTTGCTCCAGGTGGCATGAGAAGATAGCTGTGGGGGCTGAGCATAAAGGAGATGCAAACTGAGCTCCCTCAGATGAGGACAAACTGGTCCAAGACGCAGAGCTAGCTGGGAGTCAGATCAGGTGGGTCCAGATGATGGATTGGATGACAAGAGAGATCTGCTGCCCAGGAGAGAGATCCAGTGGAATACATGTGGGTCAGGCAGGGCAAGAGCCAGGCACCCAGGGCCATGCTTGCTTTCGCTGGCTGCTTGTTGAGATGGGGTCCTGTATGAGCAGGATGGTGGGGAGACAGACGGTGGGGGTGTGGTTGGTGAGGCTGAGTAGGTCCTGGGCAGCCGAGTGCCAGCGCTGGGCATGGGTGGGCTTTGTAGAAAGGGTTCTCGGTGGCAAGCCTGTGGCAGTCCACAGAGCATTAGTAGAGCTTTGATTGTGAAGACACAAATGCAAGGGCACATCCTGTTGGCCCTGGGACTGCAAGGGGCGGACAGCGAAGCTGGAAGCAAGCAGAAGGTGCGGGGAAGGGTGCAGCGGGCCGCCTTTCTGCACGGGGCTGGGCCTGTCTGCTAACTCTGACGTGAAGTGCGGCGAGGCACTCCTGCCCTCTAGTGGCCACATCCTGTGGCGCTTTCTCCCTGCTGGCTCCTGATCTTACTTTAGCGCCAGTGAATTGGTAGTTTTCATGTTCAGAGTGCACCCGTGAGACCCCTGTCTTCCAGTTTTGCCTTTCAAAGGATTAAAAGAGCCACATGTGCTTTTCCATTGTTGGAGGCTCCCATCTGCACTCAGCTGCCGATGTAGACCGTGCCCTTTCCTCACCAGGTATTTCGTGGCTCCTGTTAGCCACGGCCAGGATGTGTGCCTACCTGGGCGGGGGCAGATGTGGCCACGTTCTTGAGGCTCTTGCTGGCCCTTCCTTTAGATCAGGAGCCTGGCAATGTGGGGAGGACGCCCCTAAGGAGGGTTGGAGGGTCCTGCATGCTGCTTGTGAGCCTGCAGCAGTTGGTTCTCAACTTGTCTACAAGCGGCTTCTCATTATACTAAGGAAGACAGAGCAGAAGGAGTAGACAGAGCCGCACCATCCTGGTGCCCTTCCTGTTGCTCTAACAGTACACCTGACATCAGTTAGTGTTTAAACAAGGGTTATTTGGTTCATGATTCTGGTGGCTGGAGGGCCCACAGTATGGCTGTGGCACCTGATGAGGACCCCCTGGCTGGTCACAACTTGCTGGAGATAAATAAAGGGACCAGGAGCAGAGGGGCTCCTGTGAGCCTGGGCACAGTGGGACCTAACCATCTCCTGGAGCCCACTGGGACCAGCGAGAGCCTTCACTGCTGCCCGCAGACTGTTGGGCCTCAGCTGCTGCCAGAGTCTGATCTTCCTCAGCCCTGTGGGTGGCCTGAGGCTGCTGTTGCTAGTGTCACTGACCCCAGCCTCTCCATGAGTGAGCATAGCAGCCCATTGCTGGCCACCCCACCCTTTCCCACCTACTGGCACCTCTTCCACTGCTTCTGTTTGTGTGTGGGATAAAGGACTTAGAGGGTCCTTGTTGGTCCCTGCTGTCCTCTCTTCACTCTGCACCTTGTCATTCCAGGAGCTGCTGCTAGATTTTGAATCCAGAATGCAGAAGCGGGAGCATGAGTTTCGCCTGCAGGCCGACAGTATGAGCAACACAGTCTTAACTCATGAGCTCAAGGTAACAGACACCTTCCACATCAGCAGGAAGCACCCATTTTTTGAGTAGTGGGGCGACTTCTGAGCCATGAATTATACAGTTCCCATCAAGGTCTTGGCTACAGGGGCTTGGGTGGGGTGCAAGGGTTTATGAGGTACAGGGGAAGCTGTAGGACCCACCTCAGAATCTCTCTTCAGTCAGAGGAACCCTGGTCAGGCTTCCACAGGCCTTGAGGAAGTACCCACTGCAGACTGCCCCATGAGATCCTCAAGACAGGCAAATGGGAGGTGTCTCCCCTTTCTGTGACAGAGGACACCAGGCTCTGGGGGGTTCAGAGCCTGTCCAAAACTGGCAGATGGGACACAGCATGTTGGAACCAGGGCCCTACTCCAGCGGGACATGGCCCACTGTGCTCACAGTCTGAGCACCAGCACGGACTCTACCGGGGCATGGAGAGCATCTGCTATGTACCTGAAGGACACAGCACAAGGACTAGCCTTTGAGGTGCCTGCAGTAGAGCAGGACAAGATGTGGAGAGTGACACCTGGTCTGGCCCCTGCTGGTCACTGCTGGGCCGCATCCGTTGTGGCTGGCACAGAGCCCCTCCCCAAGCCTCCCCATAGCGCAGCAGTCCAGGTGTAGCACTAGGCCCAGGGAAATGCAAGAACTCTGGAGGGCAGTAGATAGGCTATTTGAGTCCTAGCAGCCCCCCCCACCCCGTCTTGCATAGATATTAGTGCCCCCACCATGCAGTGCCAGCCACATCTACCAGTGCCTTTCCTGGCACTGGAGCCCTGCATGAATACCACATTGGTGTGCTAGGCCTTCCTTAGGTCCTTGGAATTAGTGTTGACCCAACCAGACCAAAGCTATCTGGCCTCAAGGCCAAGGCTGACACCCCCAGGGCCCTCACAAAGCCACTGTGGGAACCTTTGAGCACCAGAGTGGGGAGAACAGGTGAGCCACTTGGATGACCAATTTGCCTGAGTGGGGACAGCCAAGGTAACCCCCACTGTCACCATCTGCTATGAGGCAGCAGACCACCACCAGCCTCGAAGCAGAGTTATCACGAGAACTGAAGTGGCATCCTGCCACCTGCCTGTGAGCATCCCGGGGGCACACCTCTGCCCATGGCACCGCCATCATCATCACCCAAGTTTCCCGGAGGCCAGGGAGCTTTCCTAAGAACACTGTATCTGGGATGCCGGCCATGCCCTTGTGTTTCCTTGCTCTATACCACAGGCTTCACTGTGTAAATCGTATTCAAGTTGTGTGTCAAGAAATGAGTGGAATTAAATGGGCCTGCTGTAAGAAGGGCATGGACATGTCCAAGGCACCCTCAAGGACAGGACCCCACCTGTTTGGTGCAGGGTACCCTCAGAGGGTCCTCGGGCCTTGCTAAGTTTTTCCTGGGGGTGGATGTGAGCACATCCTGTTACTTCCTGTATCTTGAACGTTAATTTTTTTTCCCTCTCAGTCCTGGTGAAATGGCAGTGTTCACTTCTGGCTTCATAGTTTATTCCAATTATAGCCACATTTTGAATTTTAAATGTTTAGTTGACATAGTAATCGCACATACTTATGGGCCGCAGGGTGCTATCGTGTGTAATGAGGAGGCCAGAGTGCCGGGAAGTGTGAAGTATGCAGTTGGCTGTCGGAGTGCTGCCCTTCTGCACCACAGGCTGTTGTGAGTCACTCCACCTGTCCAGCTGTTCTGCCCCGCACAGAGCTGCCGAAATCTTCCTCAGGTTAAACTACTGAACAAAGAGCTGGAGGCACTGAAGGCAGCTGGAGCCCAGGCTGCAGAGTGTCTGCAGATGGCAGAGACAGCGAATGCTGAGTTAGAGCAGAAGCTTCAGAGCTGCATTTGGGAGCTCCGGGATCTGGAAGCTGTGAAAGATGCCCGGTGCGTGGTGCCTTCTCGAGACAGCATGGCTGTCATGACTGAAGTCTGGCTGGTCAGCCTTGGGTGCCTTATTCCAGACTGGCCTTCATTGCTTATCCGCTCTTCTACTGCTTCTGTTTGTGTGTAGGATCAAGGACTTAGAGGATACACTTCACTCTGTGCAGCTGACCAGGAAGAAAGAAGAGGAGATGTTCAACAGGAAGTGAGTGTTGGGATCACTGCCCCAGGAACAGAGGTGGCACTGAGGAGCTGCACGCTGGGCCCCTGCTGCTGGGGTCTGCATTGGTGTGCTGCTTTTTGCTTCCGCTGGGATATTTAGGCTTTTAGTGTTTTAAAAATTTTAAACTTCTAAGGATTTGGGTGACACACCCATAATTCCAGCTAACCCAGAGGCTGAAGCAGGAGGATCACAAGTTCGAGGCCAGCTGGGCAACATAGTGAGACTCTGTTTCTTTTTTTTTTCGGTACCAGGGATCGAACTCAGGACCTTACGCTTGCCAGGCAAGCGCTTATGCCACTGAGCTATACCCCCAGCCCCTTGAGACTCTGTTTCAAAATAAACTAAAAAGGACTGGAGTGTAGCTCAGCGGTAGAGTGCATGTCCAACAGGTGTGAGGCCCTAGGCCACCAAAAATAAAATAAACCCGTTTTAAGGGCAAGGGATGTGGTTTGGTGGTAGAGATGTGCTTCGTGTGCTACAGGCCCTGAGTGTGGTCCGCAGCACCAAAGGGAAAACATTTTTTTTAACTATAAAAACCTTGGAAATCTTATTAATCAATTTATCAGTTTTACATTGCAGCCAAGAACTTTAATTTTTTTATTCCTACTTTTCATTTACCTTTCATATTTTTTTTTTTAATCATCATAGCAAAGTACATAGTTTTGTTTTCATGAATCTAAACTCTCAGGAGTCTGGAGCAATGTGCCAAGAAGGAGCCCTAGGCTGCAGGCTGAGGCGGGGTCCAGAGGGACTGGGCAGGGCAGATGCCCCTCCCCAAGGCAGGGCAGCGGGCCAGCTTCCTGAGGGGCTCAAGCTGCAGGTAGGGCGGGCACAAGTGGGGTTGGGAGAATCCTGTTTCAGTTGCCACACAGGAATCATTTCCCTCCCTTCTCTGAAGATACACTGTAGTGATTACAAGTGAAAAACATGTAGGATGTACATGAATTTGCTGTGTCCTAAGGTGAAGGAGGCGTGGCCCATGGCTGACTTTTCTTGTATTTTCTCACATTTTTGTTGCCATGATGTTTGTGTGATTCCTACAAACTGAAGGTCACTTTGAAGAAACTGCTTGTTGCTCTAGTGTACCATCTGAGCAGCTGTTTTTTGTTTGTTTGCCTTTGTTTGTTTTTTAAGACTGGGTCTCACTATGTAGTCCTGGCTGGCCTTGAACTCACAGCAGTCCTCCTGCCTCGGCGTCCCAAGTGGTGGAATCATAGGCATGCACCACCATGCCTGGCAGGAGCAGCTGTTGGGAACCGCATCCCTTCCTCTTGTGCCTCAGCAATGGCGGTGAGAGATAGCCATGCCCTTACCTAGATGAGGACCCAAGGCAGAGGAGTGTGGGGCTCAAGTGCAACATAGAGCAGGACCCAGGAGCAGAGCTGCTTGCCTAGCCTCCCTGTGAGGCTGAGAAAGGGCTGGAGATACTTTCTCCTTCTTGTGTGGGTTAAAGCTACACCTAGAGTCTTTTCAAATCAGAAATAGAAACCAGAGATGGGGCTGGGGATATAGCTCAGTGGAATAAGCGCCTGCCTAGCAAGCGCAGGGTCCTGAGTTCAATCCCCAGTACCTCCAAAGAGAAAAAAACAAAACAAAACCAGAACTTGGGGGCTGGGGATATAGCTCAGTGGAATAAGCGCCTGCCTAGCAGGCGCAGGGTCCTGAGTTCGATCCCCGGTACCGCCAAAAAAAAAAAAAAGTTAAAGAAACCAGAGACAGTGAGATAAAATTTCTTGCAATAAAGAGTTAAGGCTGCTGAGTTACTGTTTTGGATGCTCCTGGTGTAATCTAAACACACAGTGACTTAATACAAACTGCTGTGACTCAGAACCCTAAAACCACCTTCCTCTGCATGTTTTCCCCCCTGAACTCCCTACTCTCATTCTATTGCCCCACAGGATTTTGCCTGAGCTATTGTTTTTATTTTATTATTTTATGTTATTTTTTTATTTGATGACACAGTCTCACTAAGCTGTCTAGACTGGCCTTGCTCCTCCTGCCTCAGCCTCCCAGGTAGCTGGAACTACAGGCATGCATTCTCACACCTGGACTGAACACATTATATTTTTTATGCTTGAAAAATTTAGAATCAATCATCCATAGCAATTATGTACAGTCATATAAATTTAAAATAATACAATTTGCTGGATTCAAAGGTGCTAACTAACTGTTCAGAAAGGTTTCTAAAGTAAGATAATTGTCACAGCTGGGCATGGCTGTGCACACCTATAATCCCAGCACCTGGGAGGCTGAGGCAGGAGGATTGCTGCGAGTTCCAGACCAGCCTGGGCTACAAAGTGAGCTCAAGGCCAGCCTGAGCTGCAGAGCGAGACCCTGTTTTAAAATGAAAAAAAAAAAAAAAAAAAAAAACAACTCTGGAGATAATTGTCAGTTTATAATCTACAAAACAGTACCATAGAACTAAGATTCATAATTATTCAGTAGGATGCATCCTATCTTTGAATCAGTGGGCCCCTAACACCAGATGTGGGCTGAGTGGGTCCTGTGGCAGCATCTTGCTCCTCATGGCCACCATGAGACTGCCCCATGAACATGGCTGTCAGTGTGCTAGAAATGTAATGAGCCCAGCCCAGTAGCACCAGCGGCCTGGTGTTGACCTGCTATGGCAAGAGGCGGGCAGATCCCACTGCTACACAGTGAGGGTTCAGATCCCACTGCTACACAGCTGTCACAGACACCTGCCACTCCCTCCCAGGCATCTGTGATAGCCAAGTGCAAGAAAGTGAGGACTGCAGAACACTGGGAATCTTGGGATGCACTGACCAGTAGAGCGCTCCCTGTGTGCTGGCCAGAACGGGTGCTAGCATCGTGCTCTAAGTACAGTGCTGTTAAAGAAAAAAAAAAAAAGTACAGTGCTGTTGTCAAAAGCCTACCATGCCAGCTGAAGACTGGCAGACTTAGTTTCAGTGTAGGAAGCATTTTTTCACTGGGTCACCTGAGAGGGAAAGGCCATTGTCATCATGAGGCGGAACCCATTAGGTTTGCACTGTGAGTCTTTCTACTCCCAAGCATATTTGCAAGGCTAAAGGGGTATTGTGAAAATGCTGAGTCACAGAACTACTTCAACAGATGAATTATGAGAAGCAGGCAAACTAAGACAGTTTCATGCTGGTATTCTCAGTGGTTAGTGCATGGAATGAAGCTCGTGCCTTAGACCTGGTGGTCACAAAAGGGGAGGCAGGCAGCACCTGCGCTTTCACTTTTGTGGGCTGACCAAGAATCCTGGTGGGGTGTAGGCTGTGCGTTATACACTGTTTTGGTGTCTAGTGAGGGATTGTGAGTTCAAGAGGGCACCCAGGGATCCAGGCATCAGTCCATGCTTACAAGGTAGGAGCAAAGAGCAGACCCGCAGAGAGGAGGGGCAGCTGCTGCACACAGAAATGGGGCTGTCCTGCCAGGGATGAGTACACTGTCAGCTGCAGCCTGTGAAATGGCCAAGAATGCTTTAGAGGGATCTGGGCCTGTGTGAGCTGCCATGGCACCTTCCCTATGTTTCAGACATGAGGAACTTGACCGTCTGGCCAGGGAGAGAGATGCAGTGTTGGTGGCAGTGAAGGGTGCCCATGTGGAGCAGCTGCAGGCGTTGGAGACCAGGGTGCAGGAGCTGCAGGCCCACTGTGAGAGCCTCGAGGTGCAGTTGCGCAGGGCTGAGTGGGCTCAGGCTGATGCTGCCAAGGATAAGGATGCCGTCATCGACAGGTGAGGCTGTGGCACCACCCTGCCCCTGCCGGAGGGTCAGGGGCCCTGTTTATCTGTGCTTGTGCTCATGCCACAGCAGACCGAGGGAAATGGGCAGTGGTAGGACTGAGCTCTGTAACAGTCTGGTCCTCTCAACAATCCTTTTTTTGCTTGTTTTTGAAATTGAGTAGTGTATATGTGTATATCAACACATTTGTTATTTGTGGTAAGAGATACATGGTATGAAATTCACCATTTTAACCATTTCTGGGTATGCTGTCGGGTAGCATCAGCACACACACACTGCTGTGCCACCCACAGCACTGCCTCCTCCAGAGCTTTCATCTTCCCCTCTGAGCCTCTGCTCCACTGCATAGCTCCTTGTCCCCCTCTCGTCCCCATTGACCCACTCTGCTCTCTGTCTAGGAATGCAATGACTGGGAACTGCACATAACCAAAATCCTGCAGTATTTGACCTTGGTAATGAGCCTATTTTACTGAGCACAATACCCTCAAGGTTTTCTGTCATAGCATATGCCAGAGTTTCATTCTTCAAATTTTTTGTGTTAAAATACATATAACATAAAATCATCTTAACCATTTTGAAATGTATAGTTCAATGCTCAAATCAGAATCTTCTTTTTTAAGAGCAAATAATATTCCATTGTATGGAGTGACCACATTTTGTTTATCCTCTTCTCTGCTGATTGGCACATGGGTTCTTTCTGTCTTGGCTCTTGTGAATAGTCCTGCTGTGGCCATGGGTGTTCAGATATCTCTTCATGACCTTGCTTTGGTTCTTTTGTAACACAATGGAAACAAATTGCTAGATCATACAGCTCTGTGCTTACCTGTTAGAGAACCGCCCTGTGGTTTTCATGGTGGCTGTGCCATGTCAAGTTCCCGCCAACTGTGTACAAGGTTCTTGTTTCTGCATATACCCGGTTCCTTTCTGTGTGTGAGCCAGCCCACAGCCTGAGCAGCTCCATGCATAGAGCAGACTCCAGAGGACTTGGCCTTCACTAGGCTGTGTTCACAGGAGCCACACTGAGGCAGGTCGGTCATGTGCTGCTGCTGACATGCTTTGCCCTTGGGAAATTCTTGTCTTTGTCTTACAGAAAATTCTTTGCCAAATTACATTTCTCATTTGGGTGGGGGTACCCTTAGAACTGTGAAGTACTGGGAGGCCAAGCTCCATTCAGGAGTGTTCCTTTAGGCTTCGTTTGCCCTTCGTTAGTTTGAGGAACAAGGTTCTGGCAGTAGAGGCTGGCACAGCCACAATGCCTGGACCAGGAACAGTGTGATTACACCTTCAGCATATCACAGGCAGGCCAATTTGAGGCTGTGTCACTACCATGCAGGCCTTGCCCAGCCTGCCTGCCTGCTCTCAGCCTCTTAAGTAAATGCTGTGCTTAATTCTCCTTCACTTTTCTCTCTCTTTTTTGGTCTTTTTGAGACAGGGTCTTGCTGTGCAGTTCAGGCTGGCCTTGAGCTCACTTTGTAGCCCAGGCTGGTCTTGAACTTGTAGCAATCCATCTGCCTCAGCCTCCCAAATGCTGGGCTTACAGGTGTGCGCCACCACACCTGGCCTTCACTTTCTGTCCACGAGTGGTTTCTGCTTAGCAAGGATCCTTACCACACAGGTGGGCATCATTCTGTCAGTAGAAAATGGGTTTGTGGATTCTGAAGCACCTCTGAGGCTTTTTCTTATCCTGTAAGTTAGTGGTAAGTGATAACTCCCGCTCTTAGCTTTCCATGTGTGAGCAGACTCATGCTGGCTTAGAGTTCTGAACCGGGCTGGGGGTATAGCTCAGTGGCATAAGCGCTTGCCTGGCAAGCGCAAGGTCCTGAGTTCGATCCCCGGTACCGGAAAAAAAAAAAAAAAGATTCTAGAGTTCTGAACCCAGGGCATACCCAGAGGGTCAATGGTAGACAGATAGAGATCACTGGTGACCAAGTTCCCCACCAGAGCCTGTGTCCTTCTGTGTCTCCAGTGAGAGTGCAGTGGCTATGCCCTGCAACCTAAGTTGGGGCCACGTGCCTGGGCAGGCTAGTGGGGGTGTGGACTGGCCTTACCTTGTGCAATCTGTTTTCTCAAGCACCAGATGCCAGCATGAAAGGGATAGTGTCCCATGTTCGAGTCTAGCCAACTTGCCCTAGATGTCCAAAAATGTCAGTGCCTTCAATCTGCCTCTTTTCAGCCCTCCTTTGCAAAACACATCCAAAAAGATTGGCAGGGTGGCTTATTTTACTCTGTGCAAAGTCAGGCCTGAGGCACTCCCCAGTCAGGTTGGCCTAGCCCATCTATCCTGGAGTCACCCTAGCCTATAGCTGCCCACCCACTTGTCAGTGCCTGTAAAGCAGCAACACATGGACATGGAAGCCCCCAGAGGTCTGTGCTTCGTGATGGGGTCACTGCTGGCCAGCTGCATGGCCTTGGAAGCTGAGTATGAGGACAGCAGAGCATAGTCAGGCCACAGGTAAGTGACCTCTTGCTTAGGTTAGGACCATGCCTGCCCTATATAATATCTCTGGGTGTTTTCTCTCAGTGTTTTGTGTGGGAAATTTATGCAGTTTTTGATAATCCTCCTACAAGCATTGTATCATTTAGCTGTTTAACCACTTACCAGTCCAGTTATTTAAATACAGCATGACCAAAAACTGTATATATCTTTTGTTCATTTTATAAGATAACAGGAAATATAAAAACAACAACTTTATCAAATTTATTAAATACAAGTCAGGTATGGGATATAAACACCTGTAATATCAGCACTCAGGAGGCTGAGGCAAGCAGATTGCTGTGAGTTTGAGGCCAGCTTGTATTACGTAGTAAGTTAAAGGCCTGCACTACATAGTGAAACCCTGTCTTCCCCTCACACAAAAAAATTCAATATAAGAATGGACTGGTTGAAATGATACTTGCCTCCTTCTGGGAAGATGGCGACCGGGTAAGCAGCAGAGAAAGATGCTCCTGGAGAATCACCACTCAGACACTGGATTATAGCAACATGAGAAAGACAACAAGGAGAGAAGTGGGTCCCATGGTCCCAGGGAGGATTTGAAATGAGAGTTGAGGCCATCAGAAAGAGCAAACAGGATCTCCCAGAGGAGAGGCTTGGGTGGCCGTCATGGTGCAGTCTGAGGAAGAGGAGGAGGAGAAAGAGGGAATCACCACTCCATACACACCCTCGGCCCGCTCCCTCATTCCAGTGCTCACAGCTTCGGCTTCCGAGGCCCATGCTCACAGGAGCCTCCCAACTCGGCCGGAGGAGAGCGAGGTTCCAAGGGGGCCAAAACCGGGGTGCAGCCTGGAGAGGGAACAGCGGTGGATAGGAAGTGCTGTTGAGACACAGGCTCAGGGCACTGACCCCAGGAGTGGAGCAGGCAGCATCAGCATAGCCCCAGCCTCTTCCACTGGCCACGCCAGCCATGTCGCGGTTGGACCTATCCTGGCCCGGCTCTGCCCCACACACCTTGCCCACCACAGCTGCCCTCTCCTAGCCCTCCACTCGGTCCCTCAGTGCATCCATTCACCCGGAGGCGCTACAGCACCTTCCACTCAGACTTTAGTCTGTGCCATGCTTGCCACTGCCGCTGGGATCTGGAGCCATGCAATATCGAGCCCTCCTCAGGAGGTGTACACCATCTGCTGTGGGCCAGGTGGGCCACGAGGTGCCGCCACCCACCCCAGGGTTGTGCTCCCTCAGCCACCGCCCCCAGTGCTGGCTCTACAAGATCCCCAGCACGTGACCCTGAAGAGGAACAACATCTGCGGATCAGTGAGAGTAGCCAGGTCAATGACAGGCTGGAAGGCTTGCTACTACCATGAGCGCTGAGAGGGACTTCATACCACTTGCAAATATGAACCCTGTATCAACCCATACAGACAAGTTATACGAAAAGCAGCAGTCTTGGAGATCAAGATATGACATACTATACACAGAAGACCCAAGAAACTCCTCTAGTTGTCTCCTAAAACTAATAACTAAACTTAGTACACACCCTGGACCACCTCAGTGAACACGGATAGGGGAGAGTTCGCGCCACTTATGCCCAGCATCAAAGGATTTGAAATGAGAGTGAAGCCCTCAGAAAGAGCAAACAAGATCCCTCCAGGAGGAAAAGCTCACAGTTAGAGGAAGAGGAGGAGGAGAAAGAGGGAGTCACCACTCCACACACACCCTCGGCCCGCTCCCTCATTCCTACACTCGCAGCTTCAGCTTCGGAAGCCTGTGTTCACAGGAGCCTCCCATTTGGCCAGAAGAGAGCAGAATTCCGAGAGCTGGGCCAAAACCGGAGCAGAGAAAGCGCAGCCCAGAAAAGAAGCAGTGGCACTTGGGAGGTGAACTCAGCGTGACGATGAAAACGTACAACAGCCACTAAAGCAGAATGCCCACTCTGCAGTGACCCATTCTAATCAGCACCCTGAGGCCAGGCAGAGACAAAGCAACCAGTACAGAGCCCACCACACCCAGCATTACGCCTTCCCCAGGCAGTGGCCTACTACCTCTCCCCTGTGAGAGCAACTACCAGCAGAGAGCAGCAGAGAGCATGGCAGCAACCCCCGGGCCATGGCACTTCCTGGGGACCCAGCCAATGAACAAACGGGAACTGGAGCACAACAGTAAGAGAGAGGTGCAGATGGAGGTGGGACAGATGGCCCCACGCCCTTCTCACTCCAACACCAAGCAGGAAGCACGAGCTGAGTTACCGGGCTTCAGCTTCCTCCCTGAACTCCCTCTGTGAGCACCGTGAGACTTGGTGCCGCCATGCCCACCCCCCATGCCCAATACACGTTCCTGACAGCAACGGGCTGAGTCCACAGGCTTCAGGACCCACTCTAAACTACCAATATGAACACCAAAAGGGACTTCATACTGCTTGTGTATATGAACCTTGTATGAACCCACAGCAACAAATTATACGAAAAGCAGCAGTCCTGGAGTCTGAGAGACAACAATATACTCTACACAGAAGACCTGAGAAACTCTTCCAATTGTCTCTTAGAACTAAAAACTAAACTTAGTACACACCCTGGACTACCTCAGTGAGCACAGGTGGGGGAGACCTCATTCCACTTGTGCCCAGCATCGTAAGTGCGCCCAATGCCCAGCTGTGTAAGGGGCAGGGAGCAGCAGCACTGGAGATTGAGAGGTGGGAGGAGGTGAAGACCTGGAAGTAGGGTGCAGACCCGGTGCTCTAGCTGGGCAGGGATAGCCTCCAAAAGGTCATAGGTGGCCTGCAGGGAGACACTGGTGGCCCAGAGGGAACCCCAGGGGCCCTAACAGAGAGCTCAGCAGCCTGTGGGGGAGAATAGCCCCCCCCCCCCCCCCCCCCGCAGACTACATGAAAATCCTGAGGACCTGGACTGGCCCCCAGGCACACAGCAATGGGGCGGAGCCTGACAGTGGTGGTGGGGCAACCTCAGGGCTTGACTGAGCCCCTGGGTACACTGCATTGGGACAGAACCTCATGGTCCTTGGGGGTGACCTTGTGGGCTCCACCGGGTCCCCCAGGCACACAGTGACAGGGCGGAGCCTTGTGGTACGTGGGGTGCGGACTTGACAGGGCCCCGGGGGCCTTGAGGGCTTGTCAGTGGCGTGCCGATCATAGTGTGCCTTGGTCCCTGCCTATGTACCATCATTGCGGTTGGGTGCTTTTCCACCTAATGCCATAGTAATCTGTGTACACCCATATTTGTTGCAGCATAATCTGAAGCAGCCATGTGTCTTCCCAATGTGAGAGCCCGAGGGAATGAATAAAACCAAAAAGTACAGTTATTATCAAAGGGAAGATGACTGATTGGGTGGGATAACAACAGAGATGAGGGTGGAAAATTGATTGATTAATCGTACATGCCTTTATTTGTATAACTAACAAATGTGAAGATAACATTATGAATACAGCATCCATTGTTAATTTGCATACTATCTTCTCTATAATTTTGTATTCCCTGTATTATTTTTGTGTTATTCTGGTTTATGTCTGTATGGTTGTTGATATGTCTCCATTCTTTTGTCTTTAAAATTAAAAAAAAAAATACCTGCCTGAGTAACACTTGGGACAGTCACTTCAAAAACAAATGTGCTGCCCCAGTGATTCAGTTGGGTTGAACTGTTAAGTAGTTAATGGATACCGTGGAGCCTCATTTTGATTTCACTTTGTAGATGTTGTTTTGGGCGTGGCCGGTGGGCTCCATGGACATTGGAACTCCTGTTCCTGCCCATGCCCTGGTCTCGCACTTGGGTATGTGGCCAGGTCGGGTTGTGGGATTGCAGGATGGGTGGCCATCTCTTCCTGGGTGGAACTATTGCATTATCTTGAGCTCTGCTGTAGGGTCTCTTCCAGCCCAGCGAGTGCATGTTTGTTGGGGTACTGTGGAGCACAGCACTAGGGATGCAAGTGGGAAACACCTGATTGACACAGTTCCTTCTGCTCAGGCTCCGAGACGAGGCAGCAGCTCTGAAAGCAGGCTGGGATGCCCAGGTTGCCCAAATGTCCAAGGATGCAGTCTCCAGAGACCTCCAGGCCCAGATGCTGCAGGAAGAAGAGCTGAAACTTAAGGCCCAACTGGTCAGAACCCAGCAGGATGTAGACAGGTACTGTTCCCGAGGCCACTGGTTCTGTGAGCACCTCCTAGAGGTAGCCCTGCTGGGTCTGAGGACTCAGGTTCCTGTTCTTTTGGGTTCTGTTTGAAACCATAAACCAGAGACAAACAGAAACAATACAGTGGAGAGGAAGAAGGTATGAATAGGCTTGAGAGGCCTTGGGCTGAGGGGCCTCCCCTCTGTGCAAGAGCCAAGAGCCATGCCACACTCACGTGTCCTGTGTCAGCCTGTAGATGTCCTAGTGTCTGTCTTATCATTTCACGAACATGTATTTGAGTAAAGATAATCTGATTTCAATAATGTACTAAAGTCAGTGTTATTGAGGAGCAAGTATAAATTTAATAAAACATACCCCATTTTAGCTGTGTATGTGATGAATTTGCTTTAGTTCTCCTTGAGGTTGAACCCAGGGCTAGGCCAGTGGTATAACACTGAGCTCCATCCCTGCCTGGCCCTTTCTATTTTTATTTGTTTGTTTGTTTGTATGTGTATTTAGAGACAGAATCTATATAGTTCAGTTTATATAACCTTAAACTCGTAGGCCAGGCTGACCTCAAACTAAGGGTGATCTCTTGCCTCAGCCTCCCAGGTGCTGGGATTACAGGTGTGCACCACCATGCTCAGTTCCTCCCTTGACTTTTTTAATTGCTTTTCTGTTTTTGGTTTTATCAATATCTGCTCCTTATTCTTTCTTCTGTTTCCCTTACTTTAATTTGTTGTCCCTCTGATGGCTCCTTTTTTTTTTTTTCTGGTATTTTTTTTGGTACCAGGACCTTACACTTGAGCCACTGAGCTATATCCTTGGCCCCCAAGTTTGTTTGTTTGTTTGTTTGTTTTAAACCAGAACTTGAACTCAGGACCTTGCACTTGCCAGGCAGTCACTTGTGCCACTGAGCCATATCCCTGGCCCCTGATGGCTCCTCATAGAGAAGTTTGGATGATTAATTCTTCTCTAAGCAGTTCATGCTATATGTTTTCTTTGAAGAACAAATATCTGCATCCCAGATTCTGATATTAATATTTTCTAATTCCCTTGTGATTTCTTCTTTGGGCAATGAGTAACCTAGAAAAGTGGTGTTATTTCCCATTATTTTGAGTTTTCCAGATCCTGTTTTGTTCTAATTTCTAAATTCTGCTGTGGATCGAATACATTTAGTGTGGTGTATTCTCTCTGTGTTCCTACATTCTGTCTTAGCAGCTGGCCACATGGAGTCAAAGAGGATGTTCTGTCCATGTTGGGCCCAGACTCTGGGAATGTCACTTGGGCCACATTGGCAGAGGGTGGCAGTCTTGTTGCCTGCGCCTATGTTCCTCTTGGTCCATCTGCTGGCTCTGTCATTCACTGGCGATGCAGCTGTGGCTTAGCTGTCTGTCAGCTTTCTCATTCTGTATGGACTGTGACGTTCCCATCAGGCATGGACATTCTGCACTGTCTTGACTTCTCAATGAACTGGCCCTTTTTCTCACTGCAATAGTCCTCCCCTCTTGTCATGGTGGTTTCTTTGCCTGGAGCCCACTGTCTGGCATCGGCAGCCTCTCGAGCCCCCACCACTCTGTCACATGGTGGCTCTGCCACTGGGGCCACACACACTGCCTCTTGTTCTTACACCTGCCTGCTCCTCAGAGAGTTTTGCCAGTTTGGTTTTAAGAATGTTTGCTTCACCGCTGGTCTTCTTGCACAGCAGTGCTTCTGCTTCCTTTCATGGCTTGGCTCTTCCTCAGTATTTGGTGCTCTCAGCCTTGGTCCTGGCCTGCCCTGTGTGCATTATATTCCCTCCAAGTTGGAGCTTCAGCACAACTGTATGGAGATGAAAGGGCACCCCTTCATGCTGCAGCCCTCTGTGGACTCAGGAAACACTAATGTGGGCCATTTGGATTGGTCCCTAGGTACAAACAGCAGCTGTCCCAGGCTGTTGAAAGGGAACGGAGCCTGGAGCGTGACCAGGTACAGCTGGGCCTGGACTGGCAACGGCGCTGTGATGACATCGAGAGAGACCAGATCCAGAGGTCAGAGGCCTTGATCCAGGGGCTGACCGAGGCCAGAGATCAGGTGTGTATGGCGCTGCATCAGGAGACAGGGCTGGAGCGTGCATAGGGCTGAAGCAGGATGGCTTTGGCTCTTGCTAATACATTCTGTGCATTTGAAAGCATTAAGCCTCATTGACCAGTTGACTTATGGAAGCAAAGTCATAATAGTAAAACCATGACCTTGCTTTGTCCACCAGCCTCTAGCAGGGGTTTGTTGTGTTAGCTGATATCCGATTGATGAGCAGTGTGGTAGTTCATTGGTGTTGATGTGGTCCCTGCAACAGCAGCCTGGGCACCAGGGCTGGGCAGGTGGAAGTCACTCCCATCACATTAGGGACAGTCCAGCATCCACAGTGCACATGTGCTCTGGTTCTCCAGGCATGCCTCACCCACACCTCATCCCTGCCTGTTGTGTACCTCACAGGCAAAAAGGGCTGGCTCTGTACCCTGGAGACCAGCCCTGTCCCACAACCTCTCTTTTGGTTATTTCCCAGGTTGCTGCCAAGCTTCAGGAGACAGAGCAGGCACTGAGGGATCAGGGTGTGGTTCTGGAGGCTGTAACCCTGGAGCGAGATAAGGCCATGGAGGAGCTGAAGACATGTGGGTTCCTCCCCGGACAGGAGCCACAGGTAAGCACACCTCCCTCCTGCTTCCCCTGCTGGCTCTTTGAACCTCAGCTCAGCAGCTGCTGTGGAGATGGTGCCCGTGTGCATGGAGGCTGGGCTGGGACTTCTCAGTCCTGCTCCTTTTGATGACAGGTTACACACACACACATATACACAGGTGAGTCTGAGGCTGTGAAAGATTAAAACAGATAAACCCAGAGTTCCTAATCTTTTTTGTATCTTTAGCATTTGAAAACTATAAAAAGGCCAGGTCCAAATATGACTCAAGAGCTTGTACAGTGCAGCACTGGAGCAAATGCTTAGCACATATGAGACCCTGGACTCCATGCCCAGTACTGAAGAATATCCCAAAATGGCTTGATACCAGCAGTGAGTGCAGATTATTGCTATGATCCTCTCCTCAGAGCTGTATGGTGGGTTGTTTGTGCCACATCTGTCCCTGCAGCATCTAGTGCTTAACAAGGATGACAGTGGTGATCAGCTGTACACTCAGCCCGAGCCGCTGTCCTTCTGAACCTGTAACACCCCTCAGTTTGTTTAAAACCTGAGGCCCAGGGACCTTGAGGAACTTACCTGAGCTGTCACAGCTGTCAGATGGCACAAAGCTAGAAGGAGAAAGAATACTTGCTCCAGGCCTATGGGTGGCTTTGGTGTTTTTTTTCCCTGCTAATCCTTTTGAAATGTACTCACATGCAGTGACATACACAGATCCCAATGTCCATGGCAAAGTCCACCTCTGACAAGATGTAGAGTGTGTCTGTCACCTCTCCCAGTGGCCCCCAGCCACTTTGATTTCCCTCCCATATTGATTGATTCTCAGTCCAGCACATCTTGTCCTGGAGGAAGAAGTTGGCGGCCCTAAGCAGTGCTGAGAATGTGCGTAGCTTCTCAGCCCTCCGCACCGTTTCCTGAGGAGCACATAGAACCAGGGAGCAGTTGAGGCCAGGCATATGTGGTCAGAATGCATATGTGAGGACACTGTTGCTACTAGCTGGGGATTGTTCAGATGTAGGAAAGCCTCTTGGCCCAGAGCCACCACCTCATGGAGATGTAGGTTGGTCAGGCTACAGTAGTGCAAAGGAAGAAGCAGGAAGGCTGGAGTGCAGAGGGCCACTGCCAGCACTTGGACCCAGTGGGGACACCCCGCACCCTACCAGGTCATCGCTGCTGGTGGACTCATGTAACTCTGTCACAACAAAAAGTTTTTTGTTTTTTGGGGTTTTTTTGCCTTTTTGAGACAAGGTCTCACCATACAGTTTAGGCTAGCCTTGAGCTCACTTTGTAGCCCGGGCTGGCCTTGAACTCTCAGTGATCTTCCTGCCTCAGTCTCCCGAGTGTTGGGATTACAGGCGTGTACCAGCATGCCTGGCTCCCCCTTTCAGTTTTGAAGTACTGCTTCCTACCCTGCTGGGTTCATTGGTTTGGAGAATCCAATGTGTGTTCACATATCTATGGTGTAATCTCAGTGCAACTATGGAGCTTTTCATAATCAAAGCCTGGCTAAGAGGTTGAACTTTGTCTGAAAGACACACGTCTTCGCACGCAGCGACTGAGCAATCTGAGAACAGTGGCTTTCTACAGGCTCAGTTATAGCCCTGAGAAAGGCAGGTTCAAGTCAGAATCTCAGCGTGGACCCTCATTAGAATCGGATTGCTACATAAGTAATTAGTTCAGATGAAGTCACAGGCAGGGCATGGTGGTGCACACCTATAATCCCAGCACTTGAGAGGCTGAGGCAGGAGGATTGCAAATTCAAGCCCACCATAGACTACCTAGGGAATACAAGGCCAGACTGGACTATAAAGCAAGAGCCTCAAAAAACACAAAACAAAGAAAAAAAAAAGGATAAGGTCCAATGTGTGAGCTCCAATGTGTGCAATAGGACCTGCCCTAAGCCAGAACCTGTTATCTGATGAAAGATAAGGACACAGAGAGATGGCACATGATGGCAGACAGAGATTAGCGACACGGTCACAAGCCGAGGGTGCCAAGGGTCTCCCAGCCACCAGAGGCTGTGAGGGGCCTGGAGCAGACCCTGCTGAGAGCCTCTGGGCAGGGAACACCTTGCCTAATACCCTCAGGAGAGGATAAATTCCTTTTGATTTAAGCTGCCCAGTGTGTGATAATTTGTTCTGGGACCAACAGGAACCTCACTCATTTGGACCCCATCTGCCAGAAGTTGGCCTGGGCCTGGTCTCACTGTAGGACATTGTTTGAGATTAAGACCCAGCAGCACCCCCTGCATGACACTGGCTCAGGACAGTGTTTGAGGGCCCCTTTGTTTTCTCAAAAATCAGATGTCTGCCCCTTTGTGGAAAGCCTAGGTTACCAGGGGCACTGGAGTCCTTTGGGGACCTTTCCGGGTGATACCCAGCCTGCCTTGCCCCCCTTCTGGACTGTCGGCACTCAGGGAAGGCAGGTCCAGGCATGAGCCGGAGTCAACTGTGAAGTGGGCTCAGCCAGGCACTCTGATGGGATGGACCCCAGCATTCATGCAGTTGGGTTGTGCTGAGCATGCAGGTGGTTCATGCATCCTAGGTCAGGGGCATCCCTGCAGGGTTCAGAGCTCAGCCCATGACCCATACTGCAGGCTGCTGAGGCCTCACCACTTGAGTGCAAAGTGCTTAACAAAGGTAAGCACCCTGCCAGCCAAGAGTACACATTTGCTGCTGAGCAGATGTCCAGGCGCTGCAGAGTGAACAGGGCCAGGTGTGGGGTACCAGTGCTCCTCCCTCGCACTGCATAGTGCCAAGGAGCTGAAGGAACTCATTTGCAGAAAACAGAGTCATCAGAATCAGGAGCATCAGAGGCAAGGGGGTAAGGCCCAACGAGCTGGGGGCCAGCAGGACACATGTCCAGAGTCAGCATGACTCTGGGAAAGCACTGATGAGCTGGGGCAAAAGACAGCCCTGTGCTGGGCATGAAAGTAACAGGACTGCCGCAGTAGTATCCAAGGCAAACCCAGGCCAGCTCAGAGCCATCTTGGGTCCCACTGCCCCCACAGTCACTGTGAAGGGAGCATGACCTACTCTCAACACTGTACCCAGGGTTCTTAGTGAGTCCCTGGTCCAGGGGCTGACCAGGAGCTTGGCCCATAACTGGCAGGGTCGTGTTTCACCAGGGAATTCTTTTTCCATTTAAATTTTTTCCTTTTCTAAATAAATTTTATTTTTGAGATGGGATCTTACTCTGTTGCCCAGGTTGATCCCGTACTTTAGAGCTTAAGTGATTTCCTCCATCCCACACCTAGACTTCCTGTCACTTTTTTTTCTGAAGTGTTAGAGATTGAACCTGGGCCATGTGCATGCTAGGCAAGCACTGTTTAGAGTTACACCGTCAGCCCCTTTTGTAGTAAGTTTTACCATAACTTCCCATTTGTGTAAATTGAGAAATAGCCTGAATGGATGTGTATGTCTTCATGAGGCCATGCCACAACTTACCTAGTCATTCTCTTTGTAGGCCACTGGTTTGCTCACAAGTACTGTCATAAATCAGTGGAGGGTGTTTTCACTTTCTGTCTCCAAACCTGTAGAAAGAAAGAACACATTCTATTCATGTATGCTCAGCCTTTTCAGCAGGGTCCCCTAGTCTTTTTTGAGCCCTGGATGCCTGGCCTTGCCAAGGAGTGAGGAGGAACTGGGACAGATCAAACTCAGCAGTCTGGACAGGCTCAGGCCCTCCTTTGGGCTGGAGGATAGGCCTGTGAATGGCCTTGTGCCTGTGTGGGACAGGGTGCAAACTGTTCCTTCTACACAGGAGTGGCTGGGCTTATCCAGAGCTGAGACCGCAGAGCAGAAAGGGTATCATCTGCTCAGTCTGGTTCTCAGAGGGAAAGGCTTGTAGCAGTGCTTCCCTCCTGGTCAGAGCAACGGGCTCTCTTGCCCTCACTGGTGAGGGACATGGCCAAGGACAGTACTGGGCTGCACCTTCATCTCCTGACCGCTTTCTGTGCACATTGGCTACGTCTGTCCTCAGCTCAGGGAACATGCTCTTACAGTTTTTGTGTTGCTATGGCTTCACAGAAGTTTGACTTTGATACGCTCTTTGGTGTTTTCTTTGTGTTTATCTTGCTTAGGATTCACTGAAGCCCTTAGACCTGTGGTTTTAGGATTTTCATCAGACTTGGAGCACTTGGCTGTGTTGTGGAATACCTTTTGTTTTTTTTTTTGTTTTTTTTTTTTGGTTTTTTGAGACAGGGTCTTGCTTTGTAGTGCAAGCTGGCCTCAAATTCACTGTGTCGCCCAGGCTGGCCTCAGTCTCAGTGATCCTCTTGCCTCAGCCTCCCAAGTGCTAAGATTATAGGAGTACACTACCATGCCAGCTTAAAATATCTTTTTTGGCCCCTCTTGTTATGTTTGCCTGTTACCACACCCAGACCACCTCATGTTGCCCTGCAGCCTCTGGAGCTCTGCTTGCCTTCATGTTTCAGACCCTTCTCTCTGCCTGTGTTCTAATGCTGTGTGTTTATGGTCACTGCTGTTCTATGCTTTCTGATCTGCTCTTGGGCCTGTTCTAGCTAGTAAATTTTTAGGGTGCTAAAATGTGTGTAAAATTTGCCATCATCTCCCTTTTTCAGTGTGCAGTGCAGTGGCAGAAGCATATACATACTATCTATCCCCAGAACTTCCTTGTCTTCCCCAACTGAGCCTCTGTTCCCTTTCAATGCTGCATCCCGGTCCCTAGTCCCTTCCCTCTGCCCCTGGAGAGTGTGTGCATGCGCTC
>PVLD010025435.1:0-23720 GCA_004027595.1 Dinomys branickii
GACTAAATTTGCATGTCTGTATATGGGTCCATACATCTACAATTCGAAGATATCAATGGATAAAGCAACAACTACTGTTGAGACCATATCACCTTGTCTATAGATTAGTTGTGATTGTACTATTTTCTATGATAATGGGTGTCTGTTTGTCAATATGTTTTTGTACTTTTATGTTTCTAAAATAAAATAAAAAAAAAATTATTTGACATAGACACATATGTTAACTTCTGGACTCTATCCTGTTCTATTGATCTAGGCAAAGGTCTTTATATTAATATCTATCATAGAGTTTGATGATGAGACCTTCACATTTTGTTTTGAAATCATTATAATGGCTTTGTTCTTTTTTGCTTAAGAGTGCTTTTTAGGCATTTTAATTAAACTTTAAGTATTTTTTCCAGATTCTTTGAAAATATTTAATGGTATTTTGTTAAAAATTGCAGTAAATTTGTAGATTTATTTTTGTGTTATGAATCTTTTAACAATATTGAGGTTTAATCCATGATCACAGGCTTTTCTTTTTTTGTTTTCAATTGATTTTATCAATGTTTTATAACATATTGTAGAGCTCGTCAACATTTTTACTAGCTTATGCCTATGAATTTTATGTATTTTGCTTGTTGGGAATGCTATATTGATTTCTATTTCAGATAATTTACTGAATGTTTGATGTTTAAAAAGATATAATATTTCTATGTTCTATTTTAAATTTTCAGAATTTATTACTTCTACTTTTTTCCTTTGGAGTTGAGAAGTTTTTTTGTCCTCTTTTTGTGTAAAATCATGTCATTTGCCTGGAAATTTGACGTCTTACTTCACAAGTTGGGTGAAATGTATTTCATCCTCTTGTCTGAGTGTTCTGGCTGGGATTTCAGTACTACATTAAATGTGCTAAATGTGGGCATTCTTCTTTGCTGCAGATCTTATAGAGAAACACTTCAGCTTCTCTTAAATCAATCTGATGTTAAGTGTTGACTAATTGTTAAATCAGACTTTATTTATGTTGATTCTTCACTCACTTCATTTAGTATTTTTTTTTTAATAACGGAGTTTAGAATTTTAAACGCCTTCCTTTGCTCTCTTGAGATCCTAATCTTTTCGTCTTTCACCCTGCTACTTGTGTCACATTTACTGACTTGCAATATTAAGTCCTGCCTATGGAATTTGACCAAGTTTCATTTGACCGAGTCGACTAAACTGCTTAATGTGTTGTTAGATTCAATTCGTTTGTATATTGGTGAGGATTGTTATATCTGTGTTTAGGAGAATATAGGAGACTGAGCGCGGGGCGCAGCCTGGCTGCACTCAGGGGAAGCGGTGAAGCGCAAGATCCTTTCGCGCTCAAGCAGCCGACCTGGTGGAGGACCTTGCGCAGGGCCTCAGCTAGTTGGCCAGAGCACTGAGCCCCTAGAAAGCCAGGGTGATGGGCAGATCCCCAGGGACACTTCCGGTTTGTAGGGAGGAGTCAGATGGGCCTCAGGAGCACCTGGCCACAGCCCTACATAAACTGGGGCAGGGAAAGGGCAACAGACCTGACCAAGAGTGGAGGGAGGGTGATACGAACCCGGGCCATGGAAGATGAGAACAGGGGGATGCAAAGGCCCACTGCGGAGATGAGGAGGTCTCATCCTGGAGCTGCAGAGGGCAGAGGGGCGCACCGAGCAGCTAAAATGAATGCGGTGACCCGGACAAAGAACTCAAGAATGTCACGAACAACCTGAAATCTCTTGAGGCCACATCTGAAGAAACAAATATGAAGAAGAAATTACACTTCTGTATGACGACTTGAAAGACGCTGAGCCCTGTCCTGAATTTGCAGAAAGAAAAACTGCAAAACTGAAAACACCATTGCTAACATGGAAGAAAAACTTGCCCGGGCCAAAGATGAGAAGGTGGGCTTCCATCAGACACTGAATCAGATGCTTAGTGAACCTAACTGTGTAAACAAGAATCAGAAGAGTCCTGTTGCCACAGAAACCCTAGTGCTCCGTGTCACTCTCTGTGCCTTGTAAGAAGTTTCTTTCACTTTGCTGGGACTGTCAAGCCGATTGTGAATACATGACTGAATATTTTGTATGAAAAACTTTGGGCACCTGTTTAGTCTAATTCCTTTCCCTATCTTTTTCTTTTCCTTTTCTTTCTTTGTTCTTTTTCTTTTTCCAGCTTTTTCAGTTCTGTTTTCATGTTTAAATTGCATTTATTCCTAAAATAGGCAGGGTATTTTATGTTGAGCTACTGCCTTGTGACTGAGGTTTGCTTGCTGGGAGACTAGTCAGCCCCATGCTTTCAATAACATAGACTCCATGGCCAGATATATAGCTCAGTGGCACAAGCACCTGCCTGGTAAGTTCAAGGTCCTGAGTCTGATTCCCAATACCAAAAAAACAAAAAATAAAAAAAATTAAATAAAACATCCTTAAGAACATAGACTCCAATATTCAGCAATGGGTTTAAAATGATAGCAAATATAAACTCCCTGGGTCACCTTTGGTTAAATAATAGGAAGCAAGGAACTATCCAAGTAAAAGGGGTGGGGATTTTCCACTCAAAGCAGAAAAAAAAATTGAAAAAGGCTTCTGTGAGAAGTAATAAACCACAGCTAGATTAACCTAGTCATCCTGGTCCTTCTCCATGCTCTGCTACAGAACAAACCTCTTGTGAGCTGTCCAGGTCAAAGAGCCTGTGGAATGGTCATAATATTTACTCACGTCTTTTCTGGAAGCAGCCTGAATGCGACACTTGTCCACATATTTTATTCTAAAACGGTTCTCTTGCTATAAAAATGGCCCCCGGTGGTGTGTTCTGAGTAAGGCTGTAAGGTATTTAGTCCTATCCAGCTCCACCATGTTCAGATGACTACTGACCATCAATAAACAGAGCAACAGAATTGTTTCCCATGAATAATATTGGGCAGAAGAGAGTTTTAAACAGTAATTGGTGCTGGGTGTGGTTGTGCATGCCCATAATCGTAGCACTCGGGAAGCTGAGGCAGGAGGATACCTAGAGTTTGAAACCAGCCTAGGTTATATAGTGAGTTCAGAGCTATCCTGAACTATGTAGTGAGACCTTGTCTGAAAAAAAAATTGATGTAGCTTCATCTCCACATTTCAGGTAATGGCAAATTGAAGATTTTCTTAACTAGGATTTGAATTCCTTCTTCAGGACCAAGTAAAATGTTATGTAATTTTCTTTTGCTACTACTTTATTTTTGCCATAATTTATAGTTTTTGTATGTTGTGTTTCCATTTAATTTGTTCTAAGATATTTTTATTTAATTATTTATTATTTCCTTAGTGCATTAATTTCTGAAAAGGTGTTTAATTTATATCTAGTTGTATACTTTACAATTTGTTGAGTTCAAGTTTTATCACCTTGTGGATGGAGAAGATATTCAAAAAAATTTCAATTTTTACATTTCCGGAGATGTGTTTTGTGGCTTATCATATAATCTATCCTGGAGAATATTCCACATACTCTTAAGAGGAATATTTATCCTACAGTTGTTACATAGATTGTTACATAGAACAGAACAACTGTCAGGAATTATCAGATTTGGAAAAGAGTAGTATCTGTTGAATTATTAGAAACAAATGCATCAGAAACATAACATATCAACTCAGTACTATGGGTTTGTCTTATAGGAATGCATATTCTTTCATAGCCCTTGGTTTTCAGTTTTAACTATTCATAAATAACAGATAAACTGCCAAGCTCTGATGTTCTAAAATGATGTAGTAATTTACCTAAAAAGGGTAATGACTGTGCTGGTAATTTAAAGTGGATACAGAATATCCTCAAAAGTTAAAGATTATGGGAACACATACATGATATCCTATATTCAGTATTGCCCCCCAAAAAAATCCATTTTAGTGTTTATGTAATCACATCCTTTGGAGGTGACAATAATTATTATTATAACTCCGTACTAACTGTGGACACAAAGTCCAGCAGCTATGTGTAATATGTTGTATAAAACTGAGTTTTCTGATGTTTGTTTATAGCCTTTATAATGATAAAAGACAATTCTCTTTTTTCTTTCTCAATACAGTTCAGTAAGAAAATAAGTATAAAAATAATGACTTTTAACATTATTTTTGGTATATTTCAATGATTGTATTTACTGTAACAGATACTGTGTGCAGAAGTCAATAATTAACATTTGCCTCCAAGTTACTGTGATTCAATCAGTCATATTAATTATATAGATTCCATGGTGCCCTGGTGAACAGTTTATATATCTATACTGGATCCTGGATAGTGCAAGACCACAGACAGTTGGCAACCTCTATTGTATCAAATCTAAACTTCTGAAGTGTCTATTTGGGGACAAAAGGTATGTCTTGCCAACCCAGCTGAAAAGGAAACATTTAATGCTTTGACCTTAGTTCAATCAAGCATATCAGGATAAAAGACATTTTTGGACTCAGCATTTACTATTTCAATTTTAATACATACAAAATCCTATGCATATTCTCTATCAAAGACCTTACAGTTCAGTACCATATTCCTTTTAAACATTCTCCAGCACAAAATCTTACCATACATTAGTAATTAAATGATTTTAATAGTGAGCAGATGACAAATTAATGTAGCATCTGCCCATCGTTATGGAAGCCATTTAGCGATCGCTTAATTGTTGGCTAGTTTCATTATTCATTAAAGATAATTTCTGAAAGATTTTTATAATAAAATCTATCATGAGCAAGATGTGCACAATATATATGAGCTTTCTCTTCCCATTTCTAATAACTAAGTGACTGCAGTGTTTCCAATATCTAATTAATAATTTCCGGTAAGAGACATGTTACCTTTTAAAATTCTCCACTTGTTATAATTTTATAAATGTTTCTTGCTGAGACTGACAGAATACTTTTTACTTATCTAGAGATAAATCTATCAATAAATATTTCATCAAATGTATGTAATGATATCTCTTTTCAAGAAATAAGAAGCAAAATTACACTATTAATATCTTGACTTATGATATACCAAGGACAGATTTAAAATTAAAAAATGAGGCACAGAAAAATAAACCACAAGGATTGTAAAAATACAAAATAAGGTATGAGATATTAAATATTAATATATTCTAAGCATTGATACAATTAAAGCTATTTTTATAATAAAGTGACTATATTGTTCAAGGCATGTCTATAGTGTTATGTATCATTCTACTCCGAAGGAAATATCCTGAGGCAATGGACCTGTACAGTGTCAACACCCTGAAGATTGTGAATATATATTAGGTTTATAGCACTTTCTTGACTGGACTGCATCTTGCTAGAATGTCCAAGCTGTTTAATAGCTATCAGAGCGACAGCCAGCCCTTTTCATTAGAAGAGCTCCTGAATTTAGAGGACCAGTATATTGTTACATGAAATCAATATAACCAAAGTAGGTGTGTACATAGAAGGCAGGAACATGTTAAATAATCCTGAAGCTAGATAGTGATATACCACTGCTCTTTTCATTCTATCAAAAGGCAGAATTTTCTGATACTTCCTGTTGAGTTTCTTCAAAGATCACATTTACAAAATCCATATCTACGTATCATGTACATTGATTCCTGCCGACGAAGATGCCCCATCCAGCAGAGAGCAGCAGTCAGGGAACAATACCTGTGCTTACAGTCATTACCTCCATTCTCCATCAGAACATGGGGAGCTATATGGGTCCTCCATTAGGACAAGGCTCAACATAAGAACTCAAATGAATTAAAAATGGATGATCAGGCTGTCTGACCGCTTAATTGCCAAAATCTTTCATCTCCTTTTGATATTTGAGCCAATCCCCCAAAGAATCCATCTATCTGTATCAGAGTTGACAATCTATGAGGAAGAATGCTAAAATAGTATAGCAACTATAAACAAGAATAATTCTACAAAAATGTAAGTGGTAGCCAGTCGCCCTGGGAAATATATACCAAAGGAAAAATATTAAAACATAAAAACTGTTAAACTCAGTGTCTCAACAGACACGGGTAATTAAAGATTCTCCACATTATAATGATTCCCTCTTCACGGTGAATTCACACGGTGTCAAGGCAACAAGTGTGGCAGACTCCTTGCCCTGGTTCACGGTGACGGCAGCAGACTCACAAGCTTTCTTAGTGACGATGTTTATTGAAACAAGGCATATAGGCAAATAACAAGAAATGAAAAGAAGCATAAAATCACTAATTAAGGAAATGTAAATCTAAGCTACAGTCTAGTACAGCACTATGTAACAGCCATTAGAGTGGCCATTAGAGAGGAAAAGAAGGAAGTGAAGGTATAACAGAACGAAAAGGAAACTACAAAACAAGGGCCTGGCAAGGATGTGGGGGAACTAGAATTCTTCCTAAAAAGGTGCAGCTACTATGAAAAAGTGTATCTGGTTTCCTTAAAATAAAAATATCCAATGAACCAGTAATTTCATATTTGAGTATATACATCCACATGAATGTAGCAGAGTATCTTACAGAGATACTCAAATGCCTATGTTCAAAGCAACACTGTTCATACGAGCAAGGAGTGGAAGCAATCTAAATGCCCATCAATGGACAAACATGTGAGAAAATTGGTAAGTGAATTCAGTCTTAAAAAACAACAAAACTTCAACACATATTACAAGTGGATGAATCAGAACAGTAACCAGAAATCAAATACTGCATGATTGCATTTACGTGAAAATGGGTTCCAAAATGTTAAATAACTCTTGAAAGTCTGCTAAAAATTAAATACAATCTTTTCTCCACATTCACTTTCTCACATTGGCCAAAAATGTTTTTAAATTGGAGTATAAAATTGAAGTATTTAGTATCTTCATGTAAAATAACTCATGATTTTTGATCATGTGACATGTTGACTAATCATTTGGTACCTGGAATACTAGTATATTATGAGATATCCATATGTACTGTTTTTGTTTTCCAGTTAAGGTCATGGTATTACAGTATCAAAAATACCTACACAAACATTCAGAATATCTTCTTGTGAATGTACTTTCCTCTCATTCTTTGTCCTAATGTACTCAGATAAATGATTCCTTTGCCTAGCTCTTGCAGAAAATAAAAATGTTTGGAAGGTATGTAATGTGACATCATAGGATGTGATAACCCTGTCACACTGCAAGCACTTTGCCCAGGGCTGGCTCTCAATAAATGTATATTGAATGACAAAAAATTTTTAAAAACAATTAGATAAATACCCTCCAGAGTTACCTTAGAAATCTAACATCATTTAAGGGTATTTACTGGTGTTGGGGTTCTTCAGGCCCACATTGATCCTGTCTGGGTTCAGAGTCTATGGAGTTCACTACCCAATAATTTTCTCTGTTCCCACTAAGACATTTCCTAATTTCCAGACTTTCAAATAGAGGGAATAAATTCACAGAAAAGTTTATTTCCTTTATTAAATTCTCTTTAACATAATTGATATAGTGATACTAGGAATAGTGCCAGGAAAAATACCTAAAATAATTAGACATCCAGTTTTTCCTTTATCTCTAAAATACAATGTATTCAAAGTATTTAAACATTTTTATAATTATTACATTTAATTTATTCTCTGCAGGATATATAATTTTAAAATTTTTGTTGAATGTCTTGTGTAGATTAAAAAAACTTTATATTTATATTTATTTACTTATGACTATAAAAATTATCAACCAAGAAAACTATTTTTTGTAGCACTATATTGAGTAGAGGAAGCAATAACATTTAGGAAAACCATATCTTTACAAAATGCATATTGTAATAAAGTGATAAATGTGGAAAAAATTATTGCCCTTTCAAAGCAAATATGGTAAATGAAATTGTTAGAAGAATTCTTAATTGCAAATTACACATGAAACCTTTTAGAACAATGTCTTTGGTTTCTGTTCATTTTACTAGCAGCAAGGATAAGGTTACCTTATTTATATTCTGTGTTCAATAAATTATCAAATAAAACATATTATGACAGATGCGAAACATAAATGACCTTAATGTCACAAGGAATTTTCTTCTGACAGTTAAGAAACCACTAATCTAGGGCAGGAACATTGTGCCCCTGTCACAAATTAGAAAGCATATGCTAACCATTGAAATTTGTTCTAACAGTTAATAAACTGTCTTTTAAAGACACTTTATAGAATTTTTCTATCTCTATAGCCCAGGTTATTAAAGTTGTAAGTAAACAAAGGTTTTATCCAGCACTGTCTACTGCTATATATCATTCTGGAAATTTGGATCAGTTAAGGCTTCATTGTGACAGTTCCTGAATGTCATCCCTGTGATATCGGAGGCAGTGTGGGAAACGTGGCTCTCTCTGGTGCCGCAGAGCTCCGGTTGATTCTGGTAGATGGAGATACAGCGTATCTCTTTTACACTGTCTGACTGTCATTGCTACTCTCTTATCTATTTTAATTTCCTATTTTTATATTTGTGTGTCACATTGATTTTATCTCCAAGGAAAAAGTTTAAAATATAATAAGGTTATGTTCATTGCCTAGGTGAGGGTATACTGGGTACTCTGATGCAAATTTGAACAATATCAATATTTTCCAGGGTATGGCCATTCTGATTGTATAGTTGTATCATTTATGGTACTAAAGAATATATTTTACACATGGGGAAAAGGTAAATTGAGTTTTATCTTAGTGTTTAAATTATTTAGGTTGATTGCTTAAATGTGATTTGCAAAACATTATATTATATCCTGACATTTCTGAAAATCTTATGTTTTTATTTAATAAGAATACTTTTGAAAAGTTAGACTGAAATGTAAAAATCAGTGATTGGCTATTTTACTACAATATTTAATACTTTTTATTTTCTCTGTCTTTATGTCTTTTTCTCTCCTCATTCCATCACTCTCAATAAATTAATGAAATATATATTTAATGAAACATTCTCAACATGAAATATATTTTGTCCAACCTAAGAAAATGCATATTCCATAATTATGATTTTAGAATAGATTACAGCCTTAAAAAAGTTTAGAGAAATTAAGTATTACATCATATTTACAAAATTATGATGGAACAATGGTACTACTCAATATTAGAGGTACAATACATATTTTGAGAATAATAACATAGCAGAATGTATGAAAAGTATGAAAAATAATTCATTTCAAATGAATTGAATCACTTCTTGGTCTTTTGGCCAAGAATAAGTAAAAATGAAATTGCTCCAAATAATTTAAATATGTCTTAATTTGTAATAAAAATAGAAAATAAACAACAAAAGGTGATCTTCTAATAACTCAGTAAAAATAATAATACTTAAATACAAAAGTAGTACTTGTAACTAGTACATTCGATGCTTTCCAAGACTAATAATCAACATAAAAATTTTTGGATCTTCCTTATAGATCAACTATATAAGATATATCGAAATGAAAATTGGAAATACCGTTGGCCTAGAGGTGCTATTTTGTCTTAATCTTATTTATACATTATCATTTCTACCAAAAAGCTTTCAATGTTCTTTTCTATATTGCAATGCTGTTTTTAATTTTGAAAGACAAGAGATATCCTAAATGCCTTTCATTTGACTAAATATGTAACAATGTAAGCTATTACTGTAAATTCCATGATCGTTTTAAATTCTGCAAAGTGAAATCTATTTATCAATTATACCAAGAAGACATAATCAATTAGAGGACACAATTAAGCTTTAAAAACATAAAAAATAAAAACTTGGTAAAAGTCACTGAATGATAATATATAATGAAAAGCCACAAGGCAACACGAAATTTAAAAAGAACAATACAAACATAACACTGTATTTTACCATATTTTAATGAAACACAATTATGTATGCACACACAACTTTTGAAGTAAACAGAAAAATCTAATCAGGAGTTTCCTCACCAAACTCATTTTAAAGTTGGGCACTTAGAAAAACGATGGGAATTTTATTTTATTCAGTTGTATCTATTGTCACACATGTTGTTTGAATTTCTTTGAAGTAAACGTGTACAAAAGACTCTGAAGTAAAATGACAGTTTCACTCGCATTCTGAATTCCAATTCTAATATTTTCATAGAACATTTGTAATTGTAAGGGGCAGCGACTTTTAGCACATCATTTTAAGATAGACAAGCCTCAAAATGTGTCTTGAGAAACATCCTGGAGGGATTGTAAAGAGTTAAATTTGCAGTCCTGACTTTGTCCTGGAATTCTTCTCCTTGTCTGAGATGTTACAGTATACATCATTGTGGCCAGAGCCTGACCTGGTCACATGGTGCAAGGAAAACAACTGTAGCCAGGCCTAAACATGCCAATCTATTAGCATGGAAACCAAAAGTGTATATAAGGTGAGAACAAAGGTAGGTAAGGGCCACAGTCTCTGATCGGGAGTGGGGGGCAATGACGGGTCCAACTGATTCTAAATTAAAATTAATTAAAACTCCATTTGTTCTGAATGAGTTCTTTGATCTCCTGCAGAGTTCGACCCGGTTTTTGATTTTTGCCGTAACATAATGACTTCAGTATTTTCTTTCTTAAACTTCCTTATTTGTAATGTTATAAATTTATGTTATATATAAATTCTCTTCTTCACCTTTACTGATTACACACTAGACTTCCATTATGAAAGACCGTGAATCAGGTGTAGTTTCTTTCCTTCCCTTTACTCTTCAGCAACCAAAGGACTCACACATATGCACTGTCCCTATTCCCAAATTCACCAATGATAATATTTTAATTTAAATTGGTTTGATCTCTGTAGTATTCATCATATATAATATATCATGTGATACATAATACTCAAATATAAACCATTTAGATGTATTTTTGGAATTCAACATATTTTGTCTTATTTTCATATTATTCTGAATTCCTTACTATCCTGTCTTTATGTCTCCCATTGCTTCATGATCAAATAATGTGTTAAAAATCCAAAGGCAAAAGCTCCCCAGAGTCTTTTTGCAACACATTCAAAATACTTTAGAAAAATAGTTCAGTTAATATATTGTATCTAGATCATATTTGTACTATTGTCTTCAAATCTCTTCTTACACAATTGTAAGCATGATACAGAGCAATGTCTGCTTATATTTCAGACAGCATTTTATAAATTCCTTTCAACAGTCTCTTTTATTGAGCTTCATATTTTCTTTCCTTCATATATTTATCTTCATTTGCTCTTGCATTTTGTTGAACCTAATTGTTAACTGACTACAGAGAAAAGGCAACTACATGTATTATTTTAAGTTCTTTATATGAGCATATTTTACATATGATTACTATCTCCAGTGCTGTCAACATTAAACTGTTGCTTTTGAAAAGAACAAAATATTCAATTCTTTCCCTAGATTCTGGAAAATTTCAAAATTGTCTCAATTTTTCTGAAATAGCTAGTGATTTGAAGGGATATATTCATAGCATCAGTTTATGTATGTTACTGATTCTTACCCAGGAATTCACCACTGGGAACTAAGCAAGTCTAACATCATGTTCATGTCCTCCTATTAGAAAGTGGTTTTTAATAGCTATTTGGTTTAGTGTTTTTATTTCTAGGGCAGCATACCTATTATGGCTACTAAGACATTTCCTGAGAGTAAATCAAATCTATAATTATCTGCTAAAATGGAGCTACAAATTGTATCTCATTCTCAGGATTCATGAGAGAAAAATTTTGGGTTCATGTGTGTTTAAAATTAATTTTAAATTGACATTAAATATTAAAATTTTAGATACTTATGGAATAAAATATGCTGTGTTGACATAATTTAACTATATGTAGTTTGTAACTGACTATTTGACTTTAGGTGTTATATACATCATCTTTTGCAGAAGGATTTATCTGCTCTAATTTTTTTATATTTTGAGGGTTACGACTCAGTATGTATCCAGCTATTTTTATTATTTCAATTTCTTCTATCATTAGTCCTTCTGGTCGCAAGGTTACACTGTTTATTTTTGTTATTTCTTCTTGTATTCATTTGGTTTTCCTTCTGTTTAGATCATTTCATTATATAATGCACCCTTTGTTTGTATTTTACTAGTTTTCAAAACTGTCAAAGAAAATTCCACTTTAGTTCCTTGACATTTAATGCAACATAAACAAGTTATTTTTAAATTTAAATATATCAGTATAAAGTAAGGTAAATGAAATGACAAATACTGAATTGTGAAGCATATATCAACAAAAAAGAGTGACTTGTTTACTATTTGTTAATTAAATAGGGAAATCTGAGTAAAATAAAAATATTTATTTAGATACAAATGATTTACAAATAGCATGATTTGTAATTTTGGGTGCTTTGTGTTCTATTTTCTTATCTCATATTGATCAGTTTAGATTCAGAATTATCTGACTTTATTAATTATCTTACTTTATTAATGAACACATTAAGGCAGAACAATCTTTTTATTCAGCCATATATATATATATATATATATATATATATATATAGAAAAGAGAGGCTCATTAGATTTTATATATAAAATCTAATGAGCCTCTGTTTTCTCAAGGAATAAAGTTGGTGTTTTCCATGCTTTTAAGCTGGCTAGCCATTTTGTGGGTCAGTAAAACAAATCAAATATACTTTAACACTAACACTCCAACCAATAGAGTAACTCTATATATGAGACAAGAATAGATAACACTAGTGTTCTCCTGCTTTTAAAATAAAATCTTTTATGCTCTTTTTTAGTTCAGAAACTTCTCTGTAGTATAGAATAAAATGGGAATCTACATACTTTAATTATTATTCAAAACTTTCCTATTGAGAGGGTGAATATTAGTTGTGTGCACTTAGAACCTACTGCCTATTTTTTCATCATACTGAATATCCCTGAGGGGAGACTCTGATGTCTATTTGAATGGAGATTCTTTTGTCCTTCCGTTTCATGTTGCGTTGCTTCCAAAGGAGTCCTAAATAGGAAACAATACGTGGTGATTTTTTTTTCCTAAGGTGCTTTTCTGAAGTACAGGATTCGGAAGGAATTGGCTCTGCTTCTCCGCAAGAGTTCACAGCTCCTGCCTGAAAAACTCTTACCTCCAGATCCAACGATTACAGAATTTTGTCAACTCTTCAGTCCCTTAAATATACAGTAAATATTTGTAATTGAAAAGGTTAGTAACGTCTTTCTCCTGCTTTGTCTAGGAGAACTTTACCATTCCTCTCGGTCCGCTGCTCTGGCCTATATCTCTGAAAATCATTACGACCACTTCCAGTGATCCATCTGGGTGTGTTTCTCTCTTCCTCTCTTTGTTTCTCTCCCGCTTCTCTCTCTCTCTTTGAATTAAAGCATGATTTATACCATACCACAAGTATCCTGTGAAGTCTACAACCAAAATTACATTATTTTTGTAAACATAATCTGTGTATAACAAAGTTATAAAGGAACATTTACACTTTTCTAAGTATTTTTCCTCTTTTTTTTTTATGAGGAAAACCTTCCAGAACAACAACAATGAAGATAAAAAAACAACACAAATGATAGACGACCTCAGAACAAAATGAGAATTAACAACGGTTGTTGTTTGTGTGACTTCAGTTTTTTTCTCTTTAAAATGAAATACATACACACACACACACACACACACACACACGCATGCACACACACACACAAGGATATCTGGGATAGGTGCATTTGTTGATGTCTGTGGTTTACTGAAAGGAGCAATGTTTGTAAGTATTTTTAAGAAAGATCTGTTGCTAGACCTGAAAATGTGAGTGTGCCCTGGAGAATGTATGTACCTATGAATTTTAAAAGATAAGCAACGCTGGCCCAGATCTGAGATTAATCTTTGTAAACATAATAAAATTGTGCCCTGTGCCGTCATTCAGCGGAAAGGTCTCTGGCATTGGTGTCGTAGATGAAACCCTGTTCTGTCTACATCTGCCTGCAGGCTTTCCCACAGTCTTGTCCCATGCAAACGATGGCTTCAGTCTGAATATTAGAATCAGTGTACTCATTTTTAAAAATAGGAAAACATCAGACACTGATCTTCTGACTTATTGGGCAAATCATCAAATATGGCAGTGATTTCCCTGGAGATCCTAAGACCGTGGAAAGGAACAGTAAAAATAGTAATGCTTTAAAGACGAACAATTAAGGCGTCACGCGCCTGGCTGTGGCACTGCTCTCTCAGGTGACAGGTCATCGCACACCAGTTTCAATTTTAAAAAGCTGGTTTTGTTTACTTTAAGGCATGTAATAGTCATTGGTCTCTACTTTCTAAAAATACAAAGTTAATTTTACATTAAAAAATTGTTGAAATAATGTGTTGCATGCTATAAGCGCAGATATACAAAGAAATCCTATCAAAAAATAAACTTTCAAAACCTTTTTTAAAAGTAGAAAGACAAATGAACATCGTAAAACTCATGATACTTCACTATAAGTATGAAAATGAAGAAAATATTTAAAAATTATGAAACATTTAAGAAATTTCCTTTAAGAATACATAGAATGAAGTTTACTCACTATCATATATTTTATATTATCACTGCAATATTGTGCTATAATTTCTAGGAAACACTTTATGCTATGTATTATATGGGAAAAGAACAGAAAGGATTATTTTTAAAGGAGAAAAAATCATATTTTGCATGTACTATTCAATTGTTTGAATAGTACATTCTAATATTTGAATAGTACAATTCTAATATTCTAACGGAATATTAGAAGAAATGAAAAAGTTTGGCAAGTTTTCAGAATAAACTTGCAATATGAATACACACCTTCCACACTCCTGTATTTTAATAACTGTGACTTTAAATGTTTTCTACAATATTTCTACCAGAAATGGGAGTAACATCAGGAACCTGAAGTATCTCCAATTAAACTAGTGGGAACCATTTACATCTGTATAAAGAAGGCTTTCATCACATCATTTAATGAAAGGAAATAGACGTAAACAAATGTGATAGAAATACTTATATTGCAAAAAATGGCAAATATTTCCAATTAATCTATAACTGCAATTCTATAATTACAATGCTCATAAATTGAACAGCATTATTTTCTTGTTTCTTTCTAACTTATTTATTCCAAAATGCTCTAACTTCACAAACTAATTGTGAAATTGATTATACATGGGGCGACTATCAAGACTAGCCAGCACATCATTAAGGGCCACAGGACAAGTCTTGTTACACTAAGTGCAGTCAGTAAGGAGCGGAGTGTGCAGCGTGTGCAGGAAAGGAGACGCCGTGTGCCGAGGCTGAGCTACCATTCGTGTTCAGCTGTTTTGTTGAAGGAATAAATCTCACAGCATTGACCTCTGGTCAAACCGTACAATGCTTCCCCCAATCATGTTCAGAGTAGCTTGGTATGTCGTACCAGCTTTTCAACTGTTTTGATAAAGTGAAACATGATTTACATGTAGGGTTAATGAGAATGTAGAGCAGATCGGCTGTTGGAACTGGAAGAACCCGAACTCTCGCATATCAGGGGGACTCAGACAGACTCCATTTTGCTCTCCTTCTCAGGGTGTTTTTGCTTTTTGTTTATCCGTTTGTTTGTTTTCCACATCTGTAACTCCAGGTTGAAGAGAAAAACGTGGTTTTATGGGGGAAAGACAGACAGACATGAAGACAAACAAAGACACAGCAACACAGACAAATTTATCACAAAATTGGCTCATACAGTTATGAAGACTAAATAGTCATAAGATCAGCCCTGTGGAAGCTAGGAAACCAGGGAAGCCATTAATACAACTTAGTTTGAATTCTTAAAGGCCTAGAACTGAGGGAAATACTGTAAATTACAGTGGAATTGCAAGAGAATTGCAAGAAAAAATGAGAAGAATAGTGTGGTTTCAAGTAAGGTAATTAAAACAAAACATCACAACAGTAGGAGGAAGCTAAATTTTGCATCCTGTCATTGAGGAAAGAAATCTGCTTAACTGAATCCACTGATTCAAATACTAAATTTATTGGGAAACAGTTTATAGAATTAATGCTTTCTCTAGGTAATGTATGTGCCAAGAGTTGACCTTAAAATTAACTGTGACTGTGGTTATCTAGACATAGCAGATACAGAAACTTGTAAATATGTGTGTAAATATGAATATTTATATGTACACATATTTCCTAGTTCTTTTGTTTGAAAGTAATAAAAAAATGAAAGCCTAAAAACAAGCAGTGTACCAGACTTCTAAATCTTGATTGCCAAACATCACTCTCTAATAAAATACACCAGAACTCATTATATGGAAATGTATAATTACCTCTAAAAATAGAGTTATGAATCTAATTGACTTTTATTCACAATTCATGAAATAGGATGCCCCTCTACCAAAGGCAGGAAACTCTCCAAATGGTAATGACAGGTGGCGGATTTGCAAGATTGATGTAAAGATACAGAAAAAAAGGAAAAATCAAGTTAGCTTCTTAGTTCAGATTAGTCTGATAAACAAAGAGGGCAGAAAACTCTCTTATTACACTCAGGCTGAAATTTCCACTTTCAGGAAAAAATTGGTTCCATCTGAGATCTATCCTCTTGATGTTTCAGTTTGATTACACCACAGTCACCATGATTGTCTCCATTTTTATTTGCTGAGATCTACTAGGGCTCACTTTAAGAGTTCGCCCAAAATCGAAGGCCTCCCATACATTTTCTTCAACATTAGGTAAAATTACTAACGCTACCATGAAGATAGGGAAGAAAAGCAGAAGGTCCAAATGAGGGACTGAAAAAAAAGAATATTTAAAACTCTCCTGTTTCAGAATTCAATCCTGTTTACAAATTAAAAGATGCTTGAGCATCATCATTCCAGTTGGAGCAGAAGACAAATATTTTTTTTAAATCAAGTTCTCATATTTTAAAATGAAAAGTGGTCAGTCAGGACAGAAACATAGTTCGCTCCACCAAGGCTATTTGGATCTCCAGGAACATACTTGCTCTGCCCGGTTTTAGGATCGCAGAGCGGCAACCTCAGCTTCGCAGGCTTCAGGAACTTGAGATCATGGGGCCACACTGTTGGGGACCACTACAAAGTGGCTCTGAGCAGAATTTAATATTAACCAATTGACCTTCTTATTTGTTTACTTGTGAGTTGTCCGAAGCTCAGGAAACTTTCTGACAAGACCCCAGCTGAGGGCGTCTGGCTCCAACCAATTAGCCACAGGAGACTGGCAGCTGCAGGCTCCACCCTCCTCCAATAAACACCAACCTACAGATAAGGTAGTTCTGCTGACTGACATAATATACTATTTGGAAAATGCTCCCAAGATCCTGCAAGATCTTGAGTCTCCTGTTCCTTTGTTTGAAAACCAAATAGATGTGGGCTGTCCAGCGAAGTCTTTCGCTAACTTAGAGAAAAGAAGCTATAAGAGAGTTAGTTCCTCCTAGAGCCCTAAAATCATATTCCTTTGTCTCATTTATTTAAGCTTCCTCCGTCCACTCACCGGGGAGATTTCAGGCCTGATCAGCCTGCGATAACTTACGGTTATTTAACCCAATTTCAATACACATATCACTAAGGGACTCGGCAGAGTTTCACCTTTCTCTTTATCCAATGGTGGGAGGATGCTGTTCTCTCGACAGATCTTAAAATAAATTTCCTGCTTCATTCCTTTGGGAAAGGGCTCCTTGCAGGATAATTACACTAACACCAGTTTCTATAGAACTCAGTGCCCCACTAATGCTTTTAACTATGTCCCCGGCTCTGGCCACCACAGTATGACCATCTCATCTTCATCCTCTTCTGCAGCTGAAGCACTCACAGGACTAGCTTTAGGCACTGTGCTGATATTATTTACTTGATACTTAGGCTTACTTCTCTGCATGGATGGGAAAGTTCCCACTCCACTATTAAACTACGGAGGTTGTGTTTTCGTAAGAGTTTTTGGAAAAATGGATGTTTTGAGGACAAGTCCAGTTTATTGTGATTGAATTTTGGACTTTCAAACTTGTGTTCACACAGTGGAGCAGAGGTTGCACATGTGCTGGTGTGACAGTTCTCTCCGGCTCCATTAACTGCGGCTTTATCTGGGAAACTTTTCTGGGCATAGAAAGTAGGCTGAGCAGTATCTTCTCGGTCTCATGGTCTGAAAGTTGCTGGCTTACTTTGAGGTGGAGGTGTGTCTGGTTTTTGACACTGAAGAATTCTAAAAATCCAACAGCACTGAATCACCTTCCCCATGTGCTCCGTTGGCGCGCATGTGGACAGAGGAGCAAGCGATGGGCTGAGCTGCCCGTGTGTATTGTGAGGGCAACGAGGGAGGAGGAAGAGGGGCCTCGGTTACAGCGGACTAAGTTACAGCAGTTTTCACCAGATGCTCTGACCCCAGCATCAGCTTCAGGTTTTCCCCTGGCAGAATAACTAGAGAACTTTGGTTGATTCTGAGAATGAACTGGATTGGTGGGCTCTGAGAGATGGCTGGCAGGAATGTGTGCAGGAGGCTTGTTCTCAACACTTCTTAGGTCAAAGCGAGGGCTCTTTTCGGTAATACTCTTCATCTTCCACTGTATTGTCGTGATATGAACCAAGGATCTTCAGGTGGTTTTGGCTTGGGTTTTATTTATTTATTTATTTATTTATTTATTTATTTTTATCTTTTTGAGAGAGGGTCTCGCTATGCAATTCAGGCTGGCCTTGAGCTCACTTGTAGCCCAGGCTGGTCTAAAACTCATAACAATCATCCTGACTCAGCTTCCTGAGTTTGGGGACTACAAACATGCATCCTATACGGGGTCTAGCAAGGCTGAGATTTTTGAGGTTCAGGGTTTCTGTCCAGAGTTTTGTCATGTTCCTTTTTAATGAGTGATTGTGGGAACATGCCTAGAGGAAAGCCTTATGTTGAATATTTTGTTAGCAACATGAGATAGTGTCACTTTCACTAAAATACGATTGCTGTCCTAGCAAGTCTTCAAAAGTACTAATTTATACTTAATGCAGACATTACAGAAATCTAAGAAATATTTGTCTTTGTGATGTATACAAATAATGTAAGAAAAATATACAGTTGAATTGCTTTGCTCATTAACACTTCAGTTTCTTTCACTTAACTCTGATGGAGAAAAGCAATATTTCAGATATAATGAATAGGTGGTTTTTTGCTCATAATGGCTTTTCAGTCCTACATAATTAAAATTCATTTATATAAGTACTTGGAATATGTCTTACTTATTTTCAAAACCGATTGGCTAATTTTAATGCAAAGGGTTTTTTTCTGATCATGTGATTTCTCTGAAAATCAGTATATTTAAAATTTAAATATCTTATACTAGCAATTATAAAGCTATTAGTCAATAATTCATGGAATTCCATTATAGAAGTGGCCTTAAATTTATACCTGGGAGTTTAGCCAGTAGGTTAAAGACAGCAGAAAAATAATTAGCCACATAATAAATCAGGAATCTGAATGAAATAATGAAAAGTCTTACAGAGCTGTAATTATCCATTCACTGGATAATATGACTCTGTTTTAACAGCATATCAAATAAGCCTATCAATTGCAGAATTGTTCAGTCAGCATAAATTCAGATAATAAGAAATAGTAATATTTAGGAAACATATGTGATGCTATAGACCACAATATAGAGATATACGAGTATTGTATACCTAAATTTATTACATTGAAACACAGAAAACTTAAGTCCTAGCCTGAAATACAAATACAACAAAAATTGATAATATTCCTAATTTAGGTAGTTATTCTGGCTTGTGTCTAGATGTCCCCTGAAAGCCTCATGTAGTCACAGGTGGGGCTTTTACAGAGGTGGCTGGATCTAGAGTATGTGACACTGGGATTGATTCTTGATATGGTGCTAGGATCAAGGGCACTAGGATTAAGGGTATTATTGCCACCCTCCCTTTGTAGTTGGATAAAATGGAAAGTGCTGGAAAGTGCTATGGTGGTCCCTTGTTGCTTTGCTACCTGCTGCCTGTCATAAACAGTTTCTCCTTCAATATGAATGTCTACCATGCCACCCTGCCTTGAAGCCATCCAATCATGGACTTGACCCTCTACAGACTGTATCCCAAATAAATCTTTCCTCCTTTAACTTTGGGGGCCAGGTATTTTGTCTTAGTAACAGGAAAACCAAGTAACTTTTACACTTATTTCCATCTTCAACAGATGATGCCCTATTTGATGCTGCACCTATGCTTTTCTTAATTTGAATGCAAAATCAATGTTACAAAATCAATTTTCTTCAATTAGTAATCAAATATAGATCTGGCTTTAAATAGCCGTTGAAAAGTAAGCAAAGATCACATCAGTTTGTGTTTCACTTACAAGAATTTATTCTTTGCAAGGATGTGAAAGCTGAATTTTGTGCTCTTACCACCAGCTCATTTAGATATAGAAAGGTATACAATGAAATACTAGCTTTACTTCAATGGACAACTTGACCAAATATTTCTCAAGTCCTTTCATTTTTTGCCGTACCAAATATAATTTTTCACCTCAGCAATATAGAGATGGCGAGATAGTAACTGGGATCTGGGAAGATGCTGTAACTATTCCTGGGATATTATTGATCAGATTAATCAAATATCAGTAAGTATATGTATCTATTAAGTCTATCTGCTTAATAATACAGAAATATTTCTTGGATTATTTTATGACAGTTATCAAATGTATCAAATTTTCCTAATCCTAGTAGTGTTGTCATAAACATCAGGGAACCATGGTGCTCATGTATATATTCCTCTTATATCCTTTCTTTGTATTTAAAAAATAAATACATGGGCCGGGGATATAGCTCAGTGGCATAAGTGCCTGCCTAGCAAGCACAAGTTCCTGAATTCAATACCTGCTAACTCAATAAATAAATAAATAAATAAATAAAAACTATTATTTCTATTTTGAAAGTAGAAAGAAATATAGACCAATACTTAAATTTTATTTTACATATATATGTAAAATTTCATTTTACACATATATGGTCATATGTATATATATACACATATGTATATATACACATGACCATAGATTACATTGTTTAAAATCATCTTGTAATAGTTTAATCTTGTCCTGTTTACAAGAGTCCTCCTTTGCATAGATACACATGCTATTACTTCACATAACACTATTTTGTATAGTTTAACAAATCAACATCTTTTATTTGCATACTCAAGAGAATCTTTTGGCATTCCCAGCTTCTGATTTGAAAGCTCAATATGTAATTTGCATTTCTAGCTTGACTATCCTATAGATTACATTTACCAGAAAATAAATCCTTTTGGAAAAATTTTGCTCTATAATGGCTGTGACTTGGATTCAATATTTTAAAGACACACACCAGCGTGAGAAACACCTGCATTTACCTCAATTTGGAAAGTAAAACACTTTCACTGAGAAACTCCCGTGGTAAGCATGAGCATTTCCAAACTGCTTTAGTAATAATCAGAAAGGAAGTTAGACCTCAAAAATTGTAACACCTACTATAGTTTTGTTCGTTTATCCAAATGTAAACTTTGGATTATTTAGTATGAGAAATAAAGCTAGAAATAATTAAAAAGAACATACAATATTGCTAACAATTTTGTAAAAGTTTTAGGCAATAGGAACATAAATGAAGTCTTAAAAGTGCACATTAAGAGAAAATTTTAATCATAGCTATATCTTTGTATTTTATATATTATGAATTTATAATTTAAACTTGGAAAAAATAAACATAGATTATAAATTCACTGTTCTATAAAACTATTCACATGATGTAAATTAGTATTTCAAATCCTGTGAATATTTTATAATATAGAAATTACTTGAGTTCAGAAAAACTAAATTTAATATACAGATTACCAGTTATTTTATTTTAAGATAAAGCTGGACTAAATGCTTTTCAATATATTCTGATAAATACCTTACTGTTTTTGTGATAATTTAAGAATATCACTAAAAGTATAATGATGCGGTCATAGGCAGTAAGAGGGATAAAATGGGAACACATTAAACTTTATTAAAGTAATTAAGAAGAAATCTTACTAAAGGCATCTTTTACCTCTGCAGTTAGACTTCAGCAATTAGAAAGACACAGATAAAGAGAGAGAGAAGTGAGACTCAGGAAGGCACCAGCCCTCCTTACCTGATAAAACAAAGACAAGAGTCAGCCACCTGAGGACTCTAATGTATAACACACATGTGTTTTAACATCACTGCACCACTGCACCCGACACGCACATATCGCTTTGCCTGGTTTCTAACTCTAAACTGCCATTTTATGAGGCTCCACCACCCCACAACTATCCATCAAAGAGGTGCAAGCAGAAACCGAAACTACAGAAAAAATATAGAAAGAGGTTCCTGGATTTGGATCAAAGACAGCAAGAGATCCAGTGAGATTAATAACTTCCAGGTGCCCACCGAACAGGCACAGGAGAAGTACTAGTCTTAAAAAACGGGTGAAGAGGACCAAAGCCCAAGGGTCTTCACTTCTGATGGCCCCTTCTCTTCCACAGTAGCTGTTTGTCTTCTCTTTTTTTTTCCCACCCATTTTGCAAATAAATCATTGTCTGCTATTTTAGACTCTGCCTCTTCAGTTTGTTACTTTTGCCATGTTGGCAATCACAGGAAAAGCCCAGAAGCAGTGTGTTCCAGTAAAGCAGCAGCATGGGGTGGGGGATACTCCAGATGTGGCAAAAGGATACAGTGAGTTCATCTGTGAAACAATAAGAAATATTATTAATTTGAAGAAATTTGCCAAAAAAATGACACAGTACTTGTAAATTCACTTAAACTGCAATAAACTTCATAGAGTTAAGAAGTAAAGGTCAAACGTCAGAATATTGGGATTGGCAAAAAATACTTAGTAATTTGTACTGCAGAGAACCTTCCTTCTGCAGGTTGATTGTCTTACCATCAATGAAATTGTAATTTTTCAACAGAAATTATATATATATATATATATATATATATATTGGACTGGGTTACAAAATCTGAGCTTACCACAAGTGAAATAATTAAAATAACCACACAAAATCCTAATAATGTATTCTTCTTTGCAAATACAAAACCACAAAATCATTTTCTGCTCTGAGCTTGCTTTAAAATCTAATAGCCTAAGATGGCGACCGGGTAGGCAGCAGAGAGAGAACCTCCCAGAGGATTACCACCCAAACAATGAAATATAGCAATATGAAGACAGAAATGAGGACTTCCAGGAAGAAGATGACCAGCCGAGAGAGCGAGTGCGGAGGGAAGAACGGCTTCAGCTCCTGAACCCGACAGAGAACGCGCTACTGGGACAAACTGTGCCAAACTGGACAGCGCTCCGGGATCCCACTCAGAACCCCACCCCCGCAACCAGCACTGCGTGCACTGGAGCAACAGTGACCGGCCGGTGGGATTTCTGAGTCGGGGAAAAGCTCCATCCAGGGAAAAACACCTGAACGGCACTCCTGTCTGCACGATCACAGGGTGAGTTAAATGCGCGCTCTAACCGGTTTTTCCCAAATTGGGAAGAAGCTCAGCCCAGCGAGAGACATCAAAGCAGCTTTAAGGACTGCGGGATCTCCCGGGTGGGAAGACCTAGTTAGGTGCCCCAACGGGTTCTGTGAGGGAGGAAGGAGCTCCACCCAGGGAGGAACACCTCAGTGGCCTCTCTGCAACAATTCTGGGGTGGCAGGCTGCTTATTTGCCCCGGTCAGGTCTTGGGGTAGGGAGTAGAAGCGGAAATTTCAGCAGACAGCTTAAGAGACATTCTCCCAAAGAGAAGGAATCATTGGAGCAGCCTCTGCAGCAGACCTTTGCCTGCTGAACTGCCTGTGGAATTTATAGCTCCACATTTTGAATCTGATACCCAAAAATGGGAAAACAGAGGAACAAAACGCAGTCTCAAAACTC
>PVLD010025436.1:0-23708 GCA_004027595.1 Dinomys branickii
CGAGGCTGTGGAGAAATAGGGACTCTATTACACTGCTGGTGGGAATGCAGACTGGTGCAACCACTGTGGAGAGCAGTTTGGAGATTTCTCAGCAAACTAGAGCTAGAGGTTCCATTCAAACCAGCCATTCCCCTTCTGGGTTTTTTTGCCAGAAGATCTGAAAACATCATATCACTCTGATATATGTGCACCCATGTTTATAGCAGCGCAATTTGTAATAGCTAAAATGTGGAAGCAACCCAAGTGTCCATCCACAGAAGACCGGATTAAAAAACTGTGGCATTTTTATATAATGGAATATTATTCAGCTATAAAGAAAGGCAGTTTTGGGGACTTTGTAGGCAAACGGTCAAAATTGGAAACCATACTCATAAGTGAAATAAATCAGTGGTACATGAGCAGGCAACGTATTGTGTCACTGGTATAAGAATCTGAGGGTGGGAATATAAACTAAGAGACATGAAGGAAATCTGTTCAAAAGCAAAGAACAGATGGGACGAGGTAAAGGAGAAAAGAAAGAGGCAAAAATGTATGTATGTATGTATGTATATACATATGTGCAGGAGGGCTAACATGGTTCTACTATTGCATTATGTCACTTAATGCTAAGGAATAGTTGATGACGGGTTATTCGATCAATCTTGTATGTCTATATGTGTTATCCTGAGCACACACTTTGAAGATATCAATATGCAAAGCAGCAACTATTGTTGGTTTTCTGTTGCTTTGTCTATAATTCAATTCTGATCATACTGTTATTGTACTACTTTGTGTCTCTTTGTTAATGCTTTCTGGTTTCTTTCTTTTTTTTTTTCTGTTGTTGAGATGATTAATTGTTTGACCAATTTCGCGTGTCTGTATCTGTGTTCATGAATATACACTTCGAAGTTATCATTAGGTAAAGCAACAACCATTGTTGAGTCCCTGTCACCTTGTCTGTAAATCAGTTTTGATTGTACTACTTCTTATGCTACTTTGTGTCTGTTTGTTAACATGTTTTTGTTCTTTTACTTTTAAAATAAAAAAAAAAAGATCTAGAGTTACTACATATTTACTTACATACACACGCATTTTCCTCTAATTTCCTTGCTTGTGAGCTTTACAAAAGGCATCACGTTATTTAAGGTCGTATTTTTTTGTCATTCAGCATTTTCTTTTGGAGATTCATCCATGTATTTTCCAATTGCTAAGCTTCATTTATTCTTAGTTTACAGCACCTTTAATTATGTAATTAGTACTATGCCACACTAAATATATGCGTTCTTCTCTCTATATAAATTATACTATATATACACAGTACATATGTATATAGCATTGTGTGTATGTACATCTCTATATATCTATACATATATAAAAATATATATGCCTTTATAAATAATTCTATGCATGAAACCTCTTTTTATATGTTGCTTGATTGATATAAGGCTATCTTCTCAAGTATACATGAAAAGTGGTCCTGAATCTTAGGACAAAAGCCTCTTCAAATTGGTGTGCTACATGACCAGAGAAACTTCTCTAACAATATACTATAGAAATGATCCTGGAGCTGGGGATATAGCTCAGTGGAATAAGGGCCTGCCTGCCAAGCGCAAGGTCCTGAGTTTGATCCCTAATACTTCCAAAAAAGAAAAAAGGAAATGATCCCAGAAAGTGTAGCCTTGCCTCTTCAAATTGATAGGCAAAGTAAAAAATATTTTCAAAAGTTGGATGACCTGTATACATCAAGCTCACTAAGTCAGCCAGTACGTTCTGCTGGTATTTGGTGCAGCAAATATTTTGTTGATTTCAGTTAAGATTGAATTTTCAAGCTTTCATTTTTGATTTTAGATAAAGTAATTTTTGCTATGTAGACTGTTATTTTTTTGATAACTTTCTATTGTTTTGTATGATCTTACGAATGGATGAAGTTGTAACAATAAAGATTTTTTTTTGCATTTTGTGGTCCATTTGTCTTAACATCGGCTTGCAATTGAAAAACATTGTGATGAATTTTAGAAGTCTATTGTTTTGTTAATCAAATCCGTCAATAAAATTGAAGAAAGTACTGACTCTGTTTATCGTTAATTTACATTAAAATACATGCATAAAATATAAGGCATAATACATGAAGTATATTACTGTATTCTAATATTTTATCTTCATGATATACGAGCTGGATAACTGTATCAATATATTTATCTATTGATTTATATAGTTTGACAAGAGACACATGAACAGGGTTTCACAGATGAAAATTTAAAATTTGTTCTTTTTTAAAGGATACATGCAGAGAAGTGAAAAGATTGCCGTTAAGAGTATTTTTAGAAGTGTTGTGGAACTTTCTTCAAATTGAAGTTTCATTTACTGAAATTTCTTTCTTTCTTTCTCTCTCTTTCTTCTTTCTTCCTCCCTTATTTTTTCTTTCTTTCTCTCTTTCTTCCTTCTTTCCTTCCTTCCTTCCTTTCTTTTCTCTTGAGACAGTTTCTCACTATGTAGTTCTCACTACGGAGCCCAGGATGGCCTCAAACTCCTGGCTATTCTTCTGCCTCAGCCTGCCAAGTCCTGGCATTACAAGCATGCACAACCATACCTGGCTGAAAATGCAATAATCCTCCTGAGTTTTTAGTAATTTGGACATTTACTAATATGGTTCATGGAAGGTAGTCATCAAAATTCTTGTATAATAGATTGGAATTTGAACATGCAGATTTCATTTTCCTGGAATGTTTACAACTGGACACTACTGAGGTTATTGCTTTTTCAATAACATACTTGTTAATGATATAGAAACTTTATCCCATAACTTTTCAATCACTGTCAGTTATTAAAATTATCACCCAGTCTCCTCACATCTCTCATGTGTTGCATTAGTATAGCCCAGACTAGTGATTTCAGCAACTTAGAGGAGAGCAGGGGACATTATCTGCTCCCCATGTTCCTCTGATTCTGTTTCTTCAGTTAGGTTATCAGCAACAGAGGGTCAAATGATCCCCAGTTACACGAGGCAGGTTCCTTTCCTCTGCTCTCTTTGTAGTGCTGACTGTCCCTTGGCTCTCCAGGTAGCTGGTGGCTAAAAGCTGAACCTTAGGGGTCTGGATTAGTGGACACTGGATTACTCTGTGTCTCCACCATTGAAACATATTAAAGAAAAATTGCCTCAGGTGCAGTGGCTTTTTAATTCTCTAACTTCAAAGGCCTCCAAGGAGAAAATGTCACATACACACTTGCTTCTCTGTGTGCCCTTTGATAGGCAATACTATTGGGGAATGGAGCAGTGTACCAACCACGCGGCTACAATTTAAAGCACCATAATACTCGCAACCCAAGGGAAATTAAATTTAACCTTAAAATACAGAAACTGGGGATGGAGCCTATTTCCTAACATGCCCTCAGTTCTGACATGCCATAAGCCTTTCCTCTCTGTAATTTATAACATTCGGGCAAAAAAATCACCATATCCTGACGATCTGATATACTGCACCTCACACGCAGAGGAAGAAAGAATTGGTGCCCTAAGAGCACTGAATTTATACAAAAGATGTCATCCTCTTCCACAACCTCTTTCTTTATTCATCAGTCAGCTTGGGACAATGGGAATTTTCATAAATAGTATCCTTGAGGAATATAATAATATAGTTATCCAAACACAATATTTTATACTGTAAATAGAACCCTGGTTTTAAAAAATATGTTGGAGCCCCAAAATATCTCCTGACTGAGAAAGTCTTTTTAATTTATATAACCAATTATGTGGCGTTGGGGTCTAAAGATTAAAAATGGCTCATTTTGCATACTTCCCTAAGGAATGAAAGGAGGCTTGGTGTAATGAGTAACAACCCTTTGATATTTCCTGTTATCCTTTCAGGAATGGGCCATCCTTTCCAATCCAACTAAGACTAAAACTAAGACCTTTAAGGTTATAAATACTCCAGGGCAAGATCCTTCTTAGCATAAAAGCACTTCTGCTCTCTTGAGTGATCCAATAAACCCCTCTTCAACTACTCTCCTTGATCAATAAATGCCAACGTTCTGGCTGCCTCATGGCCTTTTGTTCCTCAAGAACAACTGGTCACCCTGGATCCCTGCTGTGCCCATATTGTATTTCTTCTTCCTTTCCCTCTTGTTGTGCATGGTACACATGGCAGGAGATTGGAGGGTCACTGCAGGGGTCTCTGATAAAGTGGAAGTCATAATTAGTTAATAATTTATAAAACAATGAAAGTTGTTGACATTTTGTATGGACAGGAACAGAAGATTTTTAAAACTGATATTAAAGAGTCCTTATCTTAATAACATTTTAGCTATAATTATTTGAGATATGCATCAATAAAAACAGCTAGAAGTTATTAAAATATCTGGAAGTATAAAGTTTTTACATGAATACTTTGAAAAGTAGATGGTTTTTAGTATGATACTTAGGAGACTTCTAGGTGAATAAACTGAAGTAAAACAGAATCATAAAATCTCTTTCCTGGTATAAAATGTCAAAAAACACAGTAAAAGATATATAACCAAAAGCAGCCAAGGAAAAGATGTTTATGTATGTCATGAATTTAAGAGTAACAGTGACCTTAAAATACAGTATTTCTATATAACATTCCAGAAAGAATTTTCTTAATTAAAGATATATGACTACATATATTGAGTGTAACTCCATATTATGAAGGGTAGGGAAAGAGTCCATTATATAAAGAATATTTATAGAAATTAAATTTCCAGACTAGCCCAGTCATTTACAACCATTCATGAAAAGCAAATGAAACAAATAAATGTCTCAATCATTTCCTACTATGGGGAGAAATGTCCTCAGCATATATTTAGATTTATACACAAGTAAAAATTGCAGGAAATCCACTAACCAGTGGAAGCCCAACCAGTGCCAAAGATATTTGGCAGTTGGGCTTGGTATTTTCCAAAGCAGAAGGTCAAGGGTAAGACATGTTTCATAACTGGGATTGTGGCTTACACATATGGCTGAGTGGAAATTGTGTCAGTATTATATATATATATATATATATATATATATATATATATATATAATGGAATCACAGATGAAAAATCATAACCTAGAATCCATCAAAAGTTATATATTGTACTTCACTATGTTAATTAGAATTTACAGTTACCTTGATTGGCTGAGATCTGCTATGGAAAAGTGGTGGAGTATGCTAGTGGGCGTGTCTGGATTTTCCATGGAGCCTTCTTGGGGTCTACATCTGGTCACAAACTTCTCTGGTACTGACACATCTTCTCTTCTCAGCCATCTAAGCAGCTTCTCTCCAAAGGGTCTTTTTCAACATGATGTATCTTCTGTGGATCCAGCTGGCCATAGACTGAATCCTTTTTTAAAACAGAATGAATTAACATCTCCTTCTTTAAGTTGTGGATGTAAACTACTCTGTCCAGTAATAGGAAAACTAGTTAGTTCATAAAATTTGTACCAGAGAAGTGACCCTGTTGCTGTGATTGTAGCAAATGATGTGGTATAGAAGCTGAAGGCCCTTAGAAAGCTTTGGATACATGAACTAAAGAAACATTAGAATGTTGTAAGCAGAGCCAGATGCATGAGTCTGGTGAGAGCTCAAAAGATAAAAATGCTAACCACAGTAAAGCAGTGAAGAATAGAATCAAAAATTTTCATTTTGGAGTAAGGATTCCATTGGCAGTTGGAGTACAGGTCATTTGTGTTATGCTTTGGCAGAAAATTTATTCAAATTTTTCCCGTTATGAGACTTGGCTGAAGATTAGGGTGGTAAACTAATCTGGTGGATGCAATTTCAAAGTAGCCCACAAGAGTCTGTGGCATGGGTACTGTTGGCTCCTTTTAGCTAGATTCCTGGTGAGAATTAGCAAGAAAAGGCAAAGCAGAAAAATATGAAAAAATTTAAAATTTGTCCTGGAAGGAACCATATATAAAACTGAGGCCAAATGAGGTATGGCTACGGAAGAGATTTATACCATTAAAAAAAAAAACTACACACTTTGTACAGGGATGGGAGGAGTAGAGTCTTGAGCATATCTCAGGAGTTAGAAAGATCTCATTCATCACAGGCTCAACTCAAAGCTTTTAAAAGTTTTTATGTGAGAAGACAGTTGCTGAGGTCCACCATCAAGAATGTATTCCTAGATAAAGCAGAATTTATTTCACTATACTTAGCCACACAGGCACTCAAGGATTGCTGCAACCACGGTCCAAAGGGGATCAACTCCCACTCCTGGTCACACCTTGGCAGTACCCATGAGATACTGGTTAGTCATGTGTGCAGAATGTAAAGGTTGTGCAATTGTAGAGACTTCCATCTAAATTTGAAAGGGAAGCCCAGGAAGACAGGCAAGCAGTCTGAGAGGGAGTGTGCAGTGGAGCAAAGCCAAAGGTCAGTGGAGAGACCAGGAAGTTAAGTATGTCAATAACGTGGAGCTTTTGCAGAGGATGTGGAACTTCTACAGCTACGATTGGCACCAGCTCAAGAGAGGATATGTGGGCTGTTGCAACTAACAAGTCCAAAGGGGTGGAGCCCCTCAAGACCTTGGGAACTCATGTCTCTCCACATGAGGCCCCGATGACAAATATGGAGACACGGGACTGAATATTTGCCCTAATGAATTCTTACTTTTGTCCTATTCTTTTCTGTCCCATACAATCTTCTTTTTTGGAATGGGAATGTTTACTTTTGCCATTACACTTTGGCATTATATGATTTTAAAAAATTGTATAGGGATCTACAGCTGAATTTGCCTTGAGTCTCAGAAGAGACTTGGAATTGAACTTTTGAGAAAGGTTGGGAGTTTTGAGACTTTGAGGAAGGTATTGTTGGATTTTCAGTTGTACACAGGATAGTAATTTTAGGCAAAAATTATGCACTTGATAGTATCTTATTTGGAGATTACGTAGAATTTAATATGTTCAGATATGAAGCAGACAAGAGGTGGGATGTGACATAATGAAGTGTCAATACGGATTTGGAATTTGGCCAAGAGATTTGTAGGATAGTCTGTGTGGGTGATGGAGGTGTAGTCTGGTCCTTCACTCCTGCTTACCTCATACCTTGCCTTGGTCTATTCAGTTGCCATGAACTAAGCAACTTTGGTCTTCCAGGCCCTTCCTCCATAATGTGCCTGTCTTGGGTCTAGCTAAACATGGACTGAATGCATTTAAAATATTAACCAAATGAAAACTCCCTTCCTTTAAGGTATCTAGGATGGGAATTGTGTCCAGCAACAAGAAAGCTGACTAATACACTACCCCTTCAGGGTCTGTTATCTATCCTTTTATCCTTAGGCTATGGGCAAGCATACAGATAACAATATCTGGATTTAAACTACTGTACTCAGAGAGAAGGCTAGATAACATAAACAAAGAAAAAATTTTGTGAAAGTTTAAAAAGAGAAATTCATGCCCAACTTTCAGACTAAATAGAAGGCCGGGAAACAACAATTTATACCAGACACATGAGGTATGGTAATAATGGTAAAATACTGAATAAAAAAGTGAGTAAGGAAGATTTTTAAAAGGTATAATGGTGGGGAATAAGGTAAATTGCCATAGTTGAAACCTATATAAAAAATAATACTAGTTAAAATTTCTTCAGAAGAAATTCCAAAAGAGATCACAACAAATAAATTGACATAAGATAGAAAATACAAAACTAAGATTAAAAAAATCTTAAGGACAGTAATGGACCCAACTAAATCTAGAAATCGGATATACTTAAGTAGGAGTAATGATGGTTTCAACACAGAATATTAAGGCCATAAATCACTAAAAATCAGAGATAAAGGGTTGCAAATTTGGAGTTCAGCAGCAGTAAGGTAGGAACAAATGCATTACAGCAATATTAACAAGTTATCCTGAATTTTATGTACTTAGTACATGAAAAGCACAATGATACCCTTTCTTAATGTATCATCTTATTTTACCCTTAAAAATCCCCATAATTGAAGCCTCAATCCTTCTTATAAGTGACAAAATTTAGGGGTAATGATATTAAGAAATCTGTCCAAGTAAGTGCAGGAGCTGAGGTTCAAATCCAGTCATCCCTACACCAAAACTTCCCTTCCTATCCACTATTATGACAATAACTTCATTTAGAATCATAATTGAAGGTATAATTTAATTCATTTTTTACTTTACACATTGTTTTATGTATTACTTGGTTTTTAAAGAGGGAAATTTTAAATGAATTCATTATTCTATCCTACAAGCACACAAAAAATATCCTAATGTAGTGGCAGATGAGGCTTGAGATTAAAAGTCTTAGCTCAATCTTTCTATCAGTAGTGGCAGAACCAGAAAGCTCAGTTTGAATTATAGAGTTGGCAGCATATGGAAATAAAACTTCTTGCAATGAATCTGGGTGTGGTGGCTCACACTTCTAATCCCAGCTGCTGAGGCAGGAAGATTGTTGTGAGTTTGAGCCAGGCTGGGCTACAAATGAGCTCAAGGCAGCCTGAACTGCATAGAGAGACCTTATTTCGAAAGACAGAACAAAAAATCCTTGCAAAGGTAATTACAAACAATTCATGCAAGGGCTGAGATATGTATTTATAAAAAATACATACACCTATCTATCTATCTATCTATTTTACACATTTATATAGAATAAGTGTGCCAAGTTAATAGCTTAATACCGTGTTTTGATGAAGTAGAAATGGTGTATTACATAAAAATCATTTATGAAATGAATTTCAAAACTAACTTTGTATAGTGCATAGTTCTTTTTTGCCTTTAGTTAAATAGCCTTCATCAAACCTGGAGACTCAATCAACTAATTCAAATTTTGTACTGGGCAATATTTCCTTAAATTTAGTTGACTGTATTTGTTGCTTTATTTCAAATGGACCAACAATTCTGTTTTGTTGCACTAGTATATGAACAGAATTTATGAATCACATTTTCCATTTTAATTTCCATGCAAATTAAATTTTCCATTTTAAATAGAACTTTAAGATGATGAGGTATGCAAAAATATGATCAAATTTTCTTCCATGTTGTCCTATCACTTTTTAAATCAGGAGATTAACTCTAAAATCAGAAAATGCGGATAATAAAATTATAGCTTTGGAAACCACAGTAGGATTTTTGTTTTTTTTTAAGTGAAAATATATTTCTACCAACATTGGAAAAAAATGGGATTCATAAATCATTCTTTATGATGCAAACTGGAGGTTTTTAATCCTCTGTTATTTTTTGTCATTCTTCTGTTTTGTGCTGTTGTTGGATATTCAACCCAGTGCCTTATGTATGCTAGGCAAGCGCTCCACCTGTGAGGTATAGCCCTCTCTTCTCATATATATATATGTGTGTGTGTGTATATATATATATATATTTCTAAGAGCAAGGTGATTCATAGCTTCATCCAGTATACATGGTGAGTGCATAGTTAAGAAGTTTGAATGGCTGTGAGAACACAAGAGTGAATAATTAAGCTGGAAAATATTTTCAAAGCTAGATGCACTAAGTGACTGCTTGTTTTGTTGTGCTTATTTCACACTGTGGATTTTTGAAAGCTTTCTTTTTTTTCCTTTGGAAGACAGTATAGTGAGACAGAAAACAAGACTTGACAGATCTTAAAAGATCTGGCTCAAGTTCCCCTTCATTTGCTAATTGATAGGACTTCGTTTCCAAGGCAATTGGAGGAATTTTCAAAAGCACACTGTGGAAGGTGCTTTTCAGGCTGAAGAACTCTTGCAATATATTGTTATTTAGTATTTGTTTAGAGTTATCTTTCTCAAGTTTGTTTGTTATGTGTCAAACACTGTAGCTTACAATAGCAACCTAGCTTAAAAATACATAGAAAAAAATATCTCACATGAGGATCTTAAAGAATTATCAAGCAGGAGGTAATTTGTTAGGATTGACAAAAGACTTTAGGTAAATGAAACTACTTAAATAACATTTCCCATTTTCTACTCCTTCCTTGCTTTCATTTAATGTGTTGACTCTAAAAATAAGGGGCTTCTATAGGAAAACTAAAGGTACTATTTGCAAGATTGAGACCCAGAAGACTAAATCAACTTAAAAAAACAGGAAAAACAGTAACAGGAGAAAAAAATAAACAGGGACACACCCAGGGAATTCGTGGTTTCTAAAATAAACAAAAACCACCTTTATGATCAATGTAACTGTAATGTAGGGCAAACAACTACAGACAGCAAAGTCTCTCTAGGGTTCTCTTAGGGCGCACACAGCTGATGAATTGTCATTTTTGTTCTTCCGTTGATTCTAAGGAGGCCTAAGTACAAGCGATATGAACGCTGTTGTCACCTATGACCTCTTAGTGACGAAGAAAAGATCGGACTACTGTCTCGTGAGTGTAAGATAATGTAAAGCTTGTCTGGAAAAACCTTTCTCAGTATACTCAACTGTCTTACAGCTGATAATCAAAAGTGATAGGTAATTCTAAAACTAATGTACAGAAATTTATAGGAAAACATAAGCAAACGAATTTAGAAATAAGATCAGTTTCAGAGGTTGTAGGTGAATTATCACTAATGCCTATCACTCTTTTCATCCCTTATAGCTTTCTATATACAATAAGAATTTTTCACACAACTCTTGAGTTTCCTCTGGCTGTTTTTAATCAAAAATCACAGCTATTATAATTTGACTTTACTGCAAATACTTCTATAATTTATAACTTTACTACAAACAAAAAACACATTTTTAAATATTCTCATACAGTTACAGTATTTGGATCAGAATAGCTTTCTATAAATGGCACACAAATTGCTCTTTAAGAAAGTGTTTTCCATTAAAACATACTGCATGAACATAAACACTGTTTCTCTAGCATTCTATATTCTAAAACTGGGTAACTGTTTTTTGCCACTTTTTTTTTTTTACAAAGTTTGTTTTGTTTTGGTTTTGCCGGCGAACAGAATTTATCGTCAAGCTTAAGTCACGCTGTGGGTCCAGGGAACAGTGGTCCAGAGAGGCCTTCAGGAGCACAGTGCCCGCCACTTGTCCAAACGGCCACGACTAGGGACGTACTTGACTCCACAGCCATCCGGGAGGAGACGCTTCATAGCCACCTGTTCTTCGAATTCATCAGCATTGTACTTGGTAAAGCCCCACTTCTTGGAGATACGGATTTTCTGGCGTCCAGGGAACTTGAATTTGGCCCTTCGCAAGGCTTCGATCACGTGCTTCTTGTTCAGCACCTTGGTGCGGATGGACATGATGACCTGGCCAATGTGGACCCTGGCCACAGTACCCTGGGGCTTCCCAAAGGCGCCGCGCATCCCCGTCTGCAGCCTGTCAGCTCCCGCACACGACAACATCTTGTTGATGCGGATGACGTGGAAGGGATGGAGCCGTACCCGGATGTGGAAGCCATCTTTGCCGCAGGTTTTCACCATGTACTTGTTGGCACAAATGCGGGCGGCCTCTAGGGCTTCGGACGAGAGCTGCTCATATTCACCCGACACCATGTGGGCACACAGTGGGAACTCGTCTACTTTTGCCTTCTTCCGACCCAGGTCAAAGATGTGAATCTTCGCATTCGGGACACCTCGGCAGAAGCGAGACTTCGGGTATGGCTTGTTCTTACAGTAACGGTAACAGCGAGCAGGACGGCGACCCATAGCAGCGACCAGAACGTCAGCCGAGCGTCTGAAGGACGCGCCTGCGCAAACCGCACTTTATATCCATTACCCGTCACTCTTTGCAGAAACCATAGAGGGGAACTTTGCGCCTGCGCAACCAGGTGTGGCAAAAAGGGAAACCGGTGAAGGCGGCCATAGGCATTGGCGGAGGAATGTGACCTCAATTCATAGAAGCCATTTCTTGCTGCCCATCTTGGGCTTGGGACATTGACCTTTGGCTTTGACTCATGGAAAAAATAATTCTACAGTGTGAAGATATCCTTTCCAATTCGATATACTCTCTCCAGTTTGGCTAAATAATTCATTTTTCCTGCCCCAGTAATTCACTGTCAGTGTATGTGGATGGGTCAGTTTCTTGAAGAGAAGGTGACCACCTTCCCTGAGTAAAGCAATTGTTTGGCGCTGTGGTGATTCTCACACTGAGAATAGTGGAGAGTGGGAATGAAGAGAAGGTATCTGCTGTACATATTGGTTGATAATTGTTTTATAAGCATAAACTTATGTATTTGACCTGAAGGACGTTATTATCAAATGTTATCCATAAAATTTATTGACATAGAAACTAATTCTTTTTTAATTTAAATCTTTGCATTTTTTAAATGTTAAAGCTACTACAAATTGTATCGCATCTTTACTTTTTGGTAATCTTTTACACCTTACTGAGTTTAATCCTTTTTGTTTTCCTTTTAATATTAGATTTTGTAAGAATATTAGGAACTGGATCAGGAGGTAGGGAAAGAGAAAAGAGAATGTATGAATAGTTTACAAACGCTACTTGCATTTTTCAGTTTCGCTGTTCCTTCATGTTTATTCACAAATCTCTTATATTACGCTTACAAAATCCTTCCAAAATCAATACATTCTGTGCATCCTTTTCCTAACAGAGAAGAAAAACTATTGCTATAAAATACTTCTTGCCATTAGAGGAGTAGAATTTTACACAATATCCAAATTAGGGTAGGAAAATAAAAATGCCCAGTGTGGAGAACTTTCCCACATTAGCTAGATGTTATCTTCCCTTTCCTTCATTTTTTTCTACATTTTCTTATATAGTTTCTGTATACCTTGTTCCTGAATATGAAGAAAAAGCAGCAAGTACTATGTAGTCCTACAGGACTTACAAATCTAGGAGATGATTTAAATAATGTAATTTTACAAAATAGAGCAAGCAGACACGTGGACTACAGAACTAAAGTAAAGCCAGTGTGACTGTGATTCAGGTGTATGGCATGTTACCCCAGAGTGCATGGCGTATTCTTGAGAAGAACCTAGAAGATCACCTCAGCCCCATTTTACTAAGTTTGAGATTCTGGGTCTTTTAATGTAGGCTACTGAAGAACTATACACAGCTTTTATTCCTCTGAATACAGTATGGAAACTAGACCAGACCAGACCAAACTGAGATGCACAGAGGTGAGAAAGGTGATCCACGTAATACTGGAAGGCAGAAATGATAAATTGAAAATGCTTTGATATATGTTTACATTGTAAAGTGCATTTCTACATTTATTTACTACCTCATGCCCAGAATCCATCTGGGGGAAAGAAGTCTCAGATCAGAGGAAGATCCCCTATTGGAGTTCATGTGCCATCATGCACTCGTTCTCACCTGTGTAGACCATGCTGTATACTTCCAAGACCCTAGAATTCTCTGACCAGAAGACACTGTGATATTATCCAACTCTGTCATCATAACCTGTCAGCATAAACTTTTTCTTTAATTCAGGGAAAAACAATCCTGGTTTGCCTGGGTCTGTACCATTTCAGCATTTGAAACAGTGGGTTCTGCAAAGCCCTTCAGTATCAGGCAAAGTCAAAGGGTTGATTACATTACTAAGCTCATGCATGAAGCCCCCTTAGTTATAGGACAGATTCAGAGGGTGGAAAGAGAAGCATGAGAGCCGTACTAGGATCTTCCATTTATACTTCACAAGCTCCTAAATGTTAAGGTGGGAAATATATTAAGTCAAAGTATTTAAATATTAAATTTAAATGTTAAACGTTAAAAGCATTTCTCTCACTTCCAAGATTTTAAGTGTTCCTTTACCTCCCTATTCTGTGCATCGTGCTAAGCAAAATATGAGCCCCAAAATGTAAAGCCTGCCTTAGAAATAGCTTAAAATATAGCTGAGAAGATGAGCCGTATGTAAAAATAATTCAATTATTTTATTGGATAAATTTATTACTTTGATATAATAAGCAGAAGTTTAGGAACAGGAGACACTAAAACAATGAACAATAGAAATGGCTTAAAGAATGGGGAGAAAACGTACAAGCAGAAGTGAAAAGCAAAATAAGAAAGAAGCACAAGGTAACTACATGTGACCTTTACAGTACATGAGAAAAATGATTTATACCTGTTTGGTCACTGTCTGTCCCTTTTGCACGTCGTGTGATCCATTGCATAATGAGTAGACTGTATGGAGGTTCGGTGGTGTTTGATATTTACTAATCTGTTCATGGTGGCGTTTGGGAGTGAGGGAGATTTATAGTGTTTACTAATTTAAGTGCTAGAAATACTCTCTCCATCGTCAGTTTCACACTATAATGTGATTTTACTGAAGAAAACCATGGGGAGGGATGAACGCAACCTGCTTCCCTAACCAGTGCTAGCAGAACAAGTGGCTGCAATACACCAACATTTGGTTGTGCGAACATCAGCAAATAGGAAAGACAACTTTGATTACGGCTAGTCATTTAGTATCTTGGAATACTACAGTCATTTAGTACCTTGGCATACTAAATTGAGGACGGGCGTGGAGAGATCATTTTCTCATTGTCTTTAGGAAGCAGGCAGTCATGCCTGTTTAGACTTCATGATTTTAGCTTTGCCTGTGAAGGTTTCCCTCCATGTCTCTGTCCTACTTGGCAACCTTTAAGTAAGAGGCTTGCTCTATTGTGTACATACTGCTTAGCTGCACTTCCAGTCAGTCTTCATGTACTTGGCATTACCACTAGACACTTGGAGAGAAATATAGTTGGAAAAGAAGAGTTCTATGTATCTGTATAATGCAGCTCTTTCCTTTTTGATACCACATTTCAAATGTTTCACAATGAACTAAACCTAGCTTTATTCTCAAAGGATATGCACTGGCCTCTAATAGATTAAGTGGTGCACACTCTGGATGCCCTCTCCTGCTGCAGGGGCCTTCTGCACTGTTGATTACTCTGTCTTTATATAGTGTTCCATCATTGGGTGTTTGACAATATGCCATGATTTACACATCATTTTCCTACTTGGCTTCTCACTGAGATGTGAAGGCTGGAATGATGAACAACAGCCATTTTCATCTACATTTCTTAGTAACTTCATACTGGGAATGGTAATTTCAATATTTTTGAGAGTCAAGGTGACCAATTAACCATATGTTCCTAGTGGTTAATGGGAGTTACTGGCCTGTCTTCAAAGTCAGCCAGTTGTGCCTATTGTCATGGCTAATGGATGGTCATGCTGCCTGTACCTCACACTCCTAGTTCACAAAGGCCTCCTTACCTATTTGACAAATGTACATTTTCTGAACAGAAATATCGTCAGACAGTTTTAACTATTTATTCTGAATGGCCTAATCCATATTTTTTCAATGATGTGTGCTATATATTATATTAATTCTCCTTATAAGAATCTTTTCTTAAAACATAAAAAATGAATATCCATAGTTACCTGTGTACTACTTTGGTAGTACAGAATAAATTCCTTCAAGATGAATTATTTTTGTATCTTTCCGGAAAGTTGGTGGGAGAGTTCAAAATTAAATGAGAGGTAGCACATAAATAGTCATTTGAATTTAAATAATTTTTCCACTGTAATTTTTTTCCAGTACTTGGGATTGAACCTAGGTGTTGTGCCTGCTAAGCAAGCAGTCTACCAACGAGCTACATCCCCAGCTACCACCTTGTGAGATTTTATTGACCCAGATTTTATTTTACGAAACATATGAGCCTTTATTAAGTTTTATATGGTAAATAATTTATGAGTAATTTTGTAACTATAGATACCTTAAGAAATTTTATAATTGTGATAAGGATAGGGTATCAACTTAGTTGGCTCTGAGATCCGCATGGGGATTGGTGGCACCCACTTCTGGGTGTGTCTGGTGGGTCACAGAAACGGCCTTGGGGTCTCTGTCTGGTCCCTTGCCTCTCCCTCTCTGGCACTGCTCCCCTGTGGTGCTTCGTAGCCACCATGAACTAAGCAGATTTGCTGCAGCATAGTCTTCCATGTGTTGTTTCTGCCTTAGAGTCAGCTGATCATGGATTGAATTCCCCCTAAAACATGAGCCAAATTAGACCATTCCTTCTCTAAACTGTGAATGCCAGATATGATGTCCAGCAATGGTGAGCTGAGGATTTAGCTCAACGGCACAGCGCGTACCTGCAAGCATGAGGTTCTGAGTTCTATTCCCGAGATTCCCTGCACAGAAAATACGTCTAGCAATGAGAAAGCTGATTAATACAATAATTATGATGACACATATAACAAACATTATTTGAATCAGTACAATAATCTGTACCTATATTTTAATGCACTATTCTCTATAAAAATACTGGGTCCAATTTGAAAATTTGAGATACACTGATCTAGGGTTAATGAATGTTTTTGATTCTTGTCCTATAGATCCAAATCCAAATCCATACAGTTTAAAGGGATAAAGAAAGTAGCAGTGCAGTTATTCTCTTACCAAACAAGCTTTTTGTTAACAGTACGTAGTTTGTAAATATTGAGAGAGGGTCTACACAAACACATGAAGCAAACATTTAAATATTGAGATTACTTAATCATATAGTATATCTAGCTCTATTTCTAAATTTAGTGTATATTGTATGTTAAATGCACATGAGCCCTTTATTCACTGAATAGCATATTGTCTTTATGAAATTGAGAGGTCAACCTTAACGCCAAATAATCCCTTAATTATGAAATCACTATTTCCAGTTGATAAAGGACTGAATTTTGATAGTTTTAAAAAGTGTCTTGTTACTATGGCCTCAATGTTATTGTGTGCCCTCAGAGTTCCTCTATTGAAATCCTAGCACTCAAGATAATTATATTACAAAAGAGCTCTTGGAGGATATTTAATTTTTGAGGGGGGACTCTCATAAATGCCTTAGCACATTTGTGAAACATGTTTCAAAGAGTTCTGTAGCCCTCTTTTCATCATATCAAAATATGAAAAGTCAACAGTCTACAATGCAGGCACCCTGATCACATATTTCCCACTTCCAAATTGGATTTAAATATATTTCTACAGTTTGTAAGTAGCCCAGTGTATGTTACTTGATAATTGCATTCCAAATCGATTCAGACATTTATCAAACATTTCATGCCTTTGCATTCCGGCATGGCAGTAAATACACAGGATTTTCTTAGAGAAGAAGAGTCATGTAGTTTAGCTAGATGCACTATAAAATATTATACTCTTTCTGACACCTATTAAGTGTCTACCTTACTGATCTGCTTCATTTTTATATAAGCGGTGGACTTTGCCAATAAAGAGGTCTGGCTTCTTCCCTAAGCTTCTGGAAAATAATCTCTAACACTTCAGTCTAGGCCTTTTGGTTTTACTGAGTAATGTCAACAGTGTGGGTCTGACCATGCCAGAAAGACTAACAATTCAGTGTAGGTCTTAGGGTTCGTAGCATCAGTCAATCCAGAGACTTAAAAACAGCAATATTGATCTATTAAAAATAATAGTTTAGTTCATTGTGAAACATTTGAAATGTGGTATCAGAAAGGAAAGAGCTGCATTATACAGATACGTAGAACTCTTCTTTTCTAACTATATTTCTCTCCAAGTGTCTATTAAAAATAATCTATTTTTCAGACATGTCTATGTGGTGAAGCCCCAGTGAAATCTCTGAACATTGAGGATAATTTTTACTGCTTGGCAACACCATGAGTATGTGTTTTCATGCAGAGAAGGGAACACATCCTGATTCCATGAGGACAGAAAAATAGAATTTACATGTATCTGATTTCTCCTGGCCTCTTACCTTTTGCATTTCTTCTTTTGGCTGATTTTAGTATGTGCCCATCCCATATAATAAACAGCAATAAGCACAATGTTTTTCATGAGTTCTACAAGTCCATATAATGAATTAGCAAATTTAAAAGTAGCTTGAGGATCTCAGAATTTGCAGTCGGTATCAGAGGTGGAGTAGTCTTGAGGACTCTTACTTCTAACTTTGCAGTTGGTTCAAATTATCTGCAATTTCCCTCCCACACCTCTAAAAACTTACTAAACTTTTTATAAGTTGGAGACACTCAAATATGAAATGAGGATAATCTTAAAATTAGTTAAAATATTGCTTTATAAAACATTGTTTTAACTGCCAAAATGTAATGTATAATTTTTGATAATTAGCATTATGATATACTTAATGGGAAGTACAGAGAGATATTGACTGTTATGATTTAGACATATTTTTGCAGTAATTTTATATGCTAAGTTTTCTTTTACTTAAATCTTTTATGTAAGTAGAAATATCCTTTATATTATTTTAATGATGGCAAAATACATTTTTCATGTGCTAAATTATATATCTATGTATGGACAGATTTATTTCTTTATCTATTAGAAATTGTCTGTTTCATTGTTCTATCCATATATCTCAGAGACAGTACCAGAAAGCTATAACAAAAGAAGCTTCAAGGTGTATATTGATTTGATGTAAGGTCAAAATCCCAGAGCCAGCTGGTCATAAATAAAGGCATGCTATGTCTTGTAAAGTAATAATTTTAGAATGCACCTTATCATCAGTCACTGAAGTAGCAAAATGTGGATAATCCACAAAGAGTGCTAGTGATGAGTGTAAAAGGCAAATTATGATACTGGTGACAATATTAATGAATTAACAGAACAGAAAATAAAATAAAACCATGAACCACCGAATTTTGGAAATGATCTTGATTTCAAAGAAATATGGATTCTTAATTGTTTACTGTCATAAAATTTCTGACAATCTGGAAGATCCTTGCTCCTTACTTCTTGAAGATGCATGAACTATTAGTTTGGAAATAGACTGTCATGGAAGTTTCAATGTGTTTGGCAAAGGCCTCATCCTGAAGTCATATAGCACCATCTTACATAAAAAGCCCCTGTGTTCTTTGGATTCTATTTTTGCACGCATTTTAATTTTTAAAATGGTGACTTCACAAAACAATCTGAATGAATCATTTCATTAGAATTAAATAGTATTGCCAGTATATTTATGGAAATTTGGAAAATTTCAGATTCATTCTGTTGAGGGTCACTAGACGGTCACATGTATCTCCTAAGTATTAAAAATAAAAGTAAAGCACAGAAAATATGTATCTTTTTGAACTACAAAAATGTTTCAGAAACATCACTTAACTTCATTTGTGAAAACAATGACGATGGAAGGCCTACAAAAGCCACCGTTAACCTGATTTTCAGTCGAGAAATAATACTAAAATCAACAAGTGACTTTCCAACAATAAAATTAATAAGTAGTGAATTTTGAGAAACTTCAGCTTATTTGTGAATGTGATTTCCAAAACTTATTCATCAAATTTCATCTTTCATGAGACAACAAAACTGTACAGATACATAGCTTCTGAATTTTAGGCTGGGTTTCAGATAAATTGTCAGTTAATGACTGGGAAATTGTTGCTAGATCAGGGCCTCTAGTATCAGCGGGGTTTAAAACTGGTATTTTGAGTATCTCCATTAAGAACAAGAATCGAATTATGAATACAAATGTTAAAACAAAATTTATTCAGAATCAGGAAAGTAGTTGCAAGTTATAAACAAATAAGCATTTACAATAAGCAGGGTGCACATGGCAATTATTTTTAAAAATAATATGTTTATAGTAATTGCCTGATTCATCTTAAACATGTTCTTTACATTTTTCTACATGAATTTTCTTTGATCTCTTCCCTACTACTTTCTAATACAGTATCTTTGGGGGAAGAATAAAAATTTAATATTTACTCTGTTAATATTGGTTATACTTTTATCAATATATTTAAAAGTATTTTTCAGTGTCTGTTATGGTTGATACATTGTGTCAACTTGGGGAGTCTAGAGGTTTGGTTCAGTGACTCAGCAGGAAGCCAGGATGCTTACTTTGTGTACATCCTGAGCCTGTGGAAGAGGAGGGCATGGAGACTGTGTGAGAGCTACATGCCCCCTGGGTGGGGGTAGGCTGTTCACAATGTAAGGGAAGGAAGGAGACTGCTTACAGCCATTCCTCCCTTTTTGCTTGTGGTTTTTGCTGTACTCTGCTGCCATGAACATTTGCCCTCTGCCATGTGCCACTCTGCCTCAGAACCAGCCAAGTATGGACTGAAACCTCCAGAAACTGTAAGCTAAATAAACCCTTCCTACCTTCATTTTGGGCGTTGGGTATTTTGTCTCAGCAATGAGAGAAAAGTAACCGAGACACATACCCTATTGGATCCAAACTTAGTGTGGGCCCCAACAACTTCCCTTAAAAGGAACAACCCGGCGTTACAAAGGCCATTTCAGTGCTGCTGGCCCTAAGGGAAAAGTGTGAAGAAAGGAAAATGGGAATGCAGGAGACTGCAGATTGTATAAAAACCTTGTTAGGGTTGTTTCTGGCCTTGTAGCACCTGAATCAATGAAGTTCCCTGAATTGGAAGCATCATTAAATTTATTAAAAGTAATTACATTTCTAAGAAGTTTGGCTTTTTTTCCATTTTTGCTTCCCTAAGTGTTCCCTTCTTCTCAGTGACTTTTATTTTTTTAATATTAAAGAGAAAAAAAACCCAAATTTATAAATACAAACTTTTAAAAAAAATCCTGGCACTTGAGATTGAAAACAGGGTCTTAATACTGAAATACGTCTTTTTTTCGGTATTGGGAATTGAACTCACAACCTCGTGCTTGCCAGGCAGACACTTGCACCACTGAGTTATATCCCTGGCCCTTAACACTGAAATACTACTTCAGCCCTTTAAAAAATGTTTTAAATTTTGAGACTGGGTCTTATTAAGTTGCTGAGTTACTTTCTCTGGGCACAAACATGTGATTGTTCTGCCTTAGCTTCCTAGAATTCTGAGCTCTTACTGAATTCCTCCGATCATCATTTTTTCATAATTTTCTAATATTATATACAGCATAACTTGAAATTCTAATTATCAACTTGGAATCTGTCTGTCTCAAGATTTCCAAGATCAAAGGCTAACAATAAATTTAATGAGTATTATACACAATTGAGTACAAAGTAATACAATTTTGACCAACCAAGAATTGGGAAGAATATTTTGTGCATGGGACTGGACAGAGTTTTCTAAAATCATATCTTACATTTTAATTGCTTGAAGATATGAAACACTCTATGTTGGCTAGTGTTACGGTTGATACATTGTGTCAACTTGAGTCTGGAGGTTAAGCTGAGTAACTCAGCAATTGTAGTTCTTGGGGTGAAAAGGACATGCCCTTACCCTTCTGGGATGTTGTTTATTGTGTTAATTTGGGAAGTTTAAATGGTTAACTATGTGATTCAGCTGGAAGCCAGGGTGCTTACTTTGTATACATCCTGAGCCTGTGGAAGAGGAGGGCATGGAGACTGTGTGAGAGCTACACGTCCCCTGGGAGGGGGCAGACTGTTTACACGGTAAAGGAGAGAAAGAGGCTGCTTGCCTGCAGTTCCACACATTTGCTGGTTGTTTGCTGCCATGAACGTTTGCCCTCTGCTGTGTGCTACTCCGCCTCAGAACCAGCCAAATATGGACTGAAACCTCCACGAACTGTAAGCTAAATAAACCTTTCCTTCCTTCATTTTGGGTGTTGGGTATTTTGTCTCAGCAACGAGAGAAAAGTAACCAAGACAGCTTGTCATTTGAAAACTTATCTGACACCAAAATTTTTATACCAAAATAACATCCAGAATTGTTATATGTAATTTAAATATTACATTAAAAACCAAAAAGGAATAGGTATATGAAATTGTTGACTTTTCTAAATGAGAAAGGCTGACTGAAGCAAGACTGAAAGAGAGGAACCTGCACAGAAACATTTGTAATTCACAAAACATTAAAATTACTGCAAGTAAATAAATGGGGATATGGATACATGACTGCATATATATGCGTGGATCTATGTGTATGTCATATAATTGTATAAGTATTTATATGAATATATATTTATATATAAGTATTTATATGAATATATTTATATTTTATAAGTATTTATATGAATAAGTATTTATACTTATATTTATAAGTATTTATATTTTATAAGTATATATAAGTATTTATATTTATATTTATTTATATAAGTATTTATATAACTACATGGTCAGATGTAGTTATGGCAAATGGCCCCACTTCTCTGGTACCAGAATCTGTCTTACTTATTTTCTTGTCACTGGGAAAAAATGCTCAATACCCAGAATTTAAAGGACATTACTTTGTGTCAGGGTTTCAACTACGGTAGACTGACTGCAAGATAAAAATGAGATAGCAGAGGGCCTGCTGAACAAAAAGCTGCTCAACCCATGCAAGCCAGGAAGCGGAGTGAAACATGGGACCAGCTGGGGGCCAAGAATACACCCTTTCTGGTCACATGCCTACTGAGATGTCTCTACCCAGGCCTCATGTCCCAACTGTGCATTAAGCTACTGAGCTCCCCAAAGAATGAATGTGCTGATGAAGCGCAGTGCGCCCATTACCCCATCATTGTCAAAACACTTGAGAAGTTTGGGGGACCTTTTAGTTATAAACTATGACGGTATGTATGTGGTTTCCTAAAAATATGTACTCTTACTGTCTTACAACAGCGGGGCAGCAGGGCTGCTGTGTCTGTGGAAACTTCTTTGCTGTTCTTTCTGGGCTATTTTTTCTAGGGGCAAGCTCACCATTGTATCTTGTGTGATTCTAATCAACTCCCTCTTTTTATTGATTCCCATCGGCCATATCTGATTTCCGTATTTCACCAGTCAAAAATTCACAGAACCCGTGACATCTGGACACTACTCCTGAACTTGAAAATTGGCATCTCAAAAATTTGGGAATAAGAGAGATTTATTTTGAAATAAGCAAACTTTGGCTCTTCTACACTTAACCATTTTCTCGTTTCCTCATTTTATTATAGGCAAACGGAAGAATGCAGGTGGCATTTTCAGCAATTTGCCTGAAACCCTTTTAGCTAGCTGTCCAAATCATTAAGCATACTTTTATTACGACATTTCCAGTAATTTTCTAATATTGGATATCAAAGCCAATTTCACATATTTAGTATTTAGTCATGTAGCATCCTGATCCTAGTATCCAAATCTGTGTCAAATATCTGTGACTATGTAACCCCAAATGCAGTGACATAAAACTTCTTATTTGATTTTGCTCAACAAGGCCTTTGCTCAGTTTTTAATGAAGTTGAGATTGGTTGAAAATAGCTTGCAGGCTTCTCACACATACAGCTATAGTTTTTCTGGCTATTGCCTACAGGTGAGACTTCCTCCACTGACTCTCTCTTTGTGTCCCCTTACTGACTTGTTCACTTTATTTTTTTTATCCTTTTTTTTTTAAATAAAAGTACAAAAACATATTGACAAACAGACACCAATTAGAATAAAAAATAGTACAATCACAACTAATCTATAGACAAGGTGACATGGTCTCAACAGTGGTTATTGCTTTATCCACTGATATCTTCGAAGTGTAAATATATAAACCCATATACAGACATGCAAATTTAGTCAGACAATTAATCCTCTCAACAACAGAAAAAACACAAAAACCAAAAATCCAAAGACAAAAAACAAAACAGGCAAACATCAACAACAGCAACAACAACAACATAAAAAAAAACACCAATAGTTGCTGCTTTACATATTGATATCTTCAAAGTGTGTGTTCAGGATAACACATACAGACATACAAGATTGATCAAGTAACTCATCATCGATTATTGCTTAGCATTAAGTGATATAATACAACAGTAGAACCATGTTAGCCCTCCTGCATATATGCATATTGATAAATACATACATACATTTTTGTCTTTTTCTTTTCTACTTTCCTTCGTCCCATCTGTTCTTTGTTTTAGAACAGATTTCCTTCATGTCTCTTAGTTTATATTCCCACCCTCGGGTTCTTACACCAGTGATACAATACGTTGCCTGCACATGTATCGCTG